>BPLS01023934.1:0-24950 GCA_019656275.1 Rhododendron kiyosumense
TGAATTTGCATTAATAGATAGGCCAAACTGTCTGTAAGTTGGATACCGCCACATTCCCTTACACATCTTCTTCTTTTTTTGTTTTTGACAAAACCTACATAAGGTCCCCCTTAAAAGAGAAATTCTTGGGTGCAAATAGGGTATGGCTAACGTGGTACTCGACACGCACATCTGGGCCGTCCAAAAAATGATACTTTTTTTTATATCCGTTCAATACTTTCAATCCGGAGTCCGGACCGTCGGTTGCATTTTTGGATGGCCTGAATGTGCTCGTTGGGTACCACGTGGTACCCGATTTGCAACCAAAAAATTCTCCTCCTTAAAACTGAAATAGATAAACAAATTTGATTAGAATGCTTGCAACATCCACCTCCTCCCATTTCCTTTAAGTATGAGTTTGTCACATACATCCTTCAAAATATATAAAGTATGTTAGAGATTTTCAAAATAAAGGCGGCGGCGTTTTGGTTTTGCAAAATTTCCTTGTTTCCTTAGAATGCTTGTTTTTCCTCTTTGTGAGCTTTGTCCCACATTGGTTAGTTGAGAGATGTTGGAGTGGTATATATTAGAAAACATTCCTAATATGAATAAACAATGATCTAGTGTGGTGTACCTCTATGGTGCTTCGCACCATACCGGCAGAGCCGGTACACACTCACATGCACGCGGCGGTGCATTGTGGCGCTTTAGCGGCGCACTTTGCACTTAGAGCGGTGTCACAACTAGAGTATTCTAGAATGATTGGCAGTTTGATGTATGCCATGACAAGCACAAGACCGGATATTGCATATCTGATAGGGAGGCTTAGTAGGTATACTAATAATCCTGGGCATGCGCATTGGCATGTGGTACATAGAGTACTGCGTTACCTCAAAAGTACTATAGATAAATACTAGCGTAATGATCACTCGTCAACGAGTGGTTGGTTGTTTACACTTGGTGGAAGGTCAATCTCCTGGGGATCTAAAAAGCAAACACTGATTACAGACTTGACCATGGCAGCCGAGTTTGTAGCATTAGCTTCTGGTAGTAAAGAGGCAGAATGGCTAAGAAATCTTTTGCTGGAAATTCCAGTGTGGCCTAAGCCTATGCCACCTGTATCGTTGCATTGCGATAGTCAAGCTACGTTGTCACGAGCGCATAACCAAGTGTATAATGGAAAGTCCAAGCATATAGGACTAAGGCATAGCTATGTGAGACAATTGATTGTTGATGGGGTGATAACCATTGATTTTGTTAAGTCAAGTCAAAACTTGGCGGATCCTTTTACGAAAGGCCTTGCAAGGGATTTGGTGTTGAAAACATCAAGGGGAATGGGACTTTTGCCCAATTAGTTTAATCACTCCTGGTGAAAACTCAACTCAACCGGTTGATATTCTCAATCTCTTGAGTTCAATGAGAAACTACACCATATGTCGTGATTGGAAACACTTTAAAGTTATTTTATACGTGTTTTGTACCTATAATGTGAATACAAAGGAGGTTGAACTACTTAGTTCTTAATAGATTGTTTTGTGCTAATGTTATAGGAGCACGAATAGCGATCTACCTATGTGAATGTGGAGGTGGTGCCGCTTCCTATAGATCACAGGGGCTAGACCTTAGAGCATTCATGAATTCACGATAAAAGACCCAATGCCAGTTCACGGGTCAACCGATTGGGATATCTACATTATTTGGAGGATTATGTGTGAGACACGTCCGGTTGGTCGACAGAGGACAACTAGTTCAAAGACACGTCTACTATGCTGCCCTGACCAGCTTTGATATGTTTTCACTAAGTGAATAGTTGAAGTCGCAAGACACTATTTATGTATGCATAAACCTTGTAATAAGAACTGAGAATTTTTCATCTGTATTTCAAAAATGGTGGAGGATTGTTAGAGATTTTCAAAATAAAGGTATCCTTGTTTTGGTTTTGCAAAATTTTCTTGTTTTCTTAGAATGCTTGTTTTTTCCTTTGTGAGTTTTGTTCCATATTGGTTAGTTGAGAAATGTTGGAGTGGTATATATTAGGAATCTAGTGTGGTGCAGCTCTATGGTGCTTCGCACCTGTTTGGGCTGAATTAGCTCAATCAAATGGCAAATGATTGTGTGCGGGCGTGCCAGAAAAGAAATAACTTCAAAGAAGAAATTACTCTTTTCAAATTGATTTAAAACAACTAATTTCAATCAGGCAATTGTGTTATCCGTTCGATTACCTCAACTAAGAGGATTTTTCCTTAAGGTATCAACCAAATAAAAGATTGACGCGATTCGAATCAGAAAAGATGATTGAACACAAACAAACCTGAATTTAATCAAAGGTAAATTTGTATACAAATACTCTTAAGACTCTTTCAAGAATAATGCAAAAAAGAATAATGCAGAAATATAAGCACACTGAATTTAATCAAAAGTGGACTTACAAGCGACTATTCTTTGGTAAGAAAAAACTTAAAAGAAAATAAGAGAACTTGAATTTAATCAAAAAGTAATCTTACATGCAAATAAGCCTTCAACTTATAAAAAGATCCTACTTTAAACTAAAAACTAATCTAAGATAGATCTCTGAGCAATCATTTTGTATGCATTGTCAGATGATATGAATTTTTGTGGGGGCCTTCTCTCTTTGCTTTACTCTTCTATTTATAGACACTGAGCCTGTCTTCGATCTCCACGTCTTCGATTGATGCCCACGTTGGCCACATAAAACAGTTGAGAGGGGTCTTCGAACGGTTACATTGATATTTCCAGAATTCTTTCTTCCCCTGCATGCTTCAATCATGGTGTTCGTGGCCACTTCCTGGATTGTGGTTCCTATTTTCAAGCAATGTGAATTAATGCAACACGTCTGGCTTCCCAAATGATTCCCTGCAATTGCATCCAATTTCAGTTATAAAATAAGGCGATGAGGATACCGTTCGATGACCATAATGCTTAAATCAATGGCTAAACCCAATAACTTCCCAAACCATCGTTTAATCGTTACCCAAACGACACCGGTTCATTCCAAAACGACACCGTTTGTCATTAAAATAGTGTCTTCCTTAATTCCTGTAATCCTCTGTAATTGGTACTCGATTGGGACAGGTTTCGTATGGCCATCGCATCATTCGATGCCACGTGAAATTTTCTCATTGGGTGGCACATTTTAGAATGCAAACACACCCCCCGCATTTACATTTATTTATGCTAAATAAATGTTACTGGCACACGTTCTCTGCCCATGTCCCTTCAAATTCGGACGCACGAAGCATAACAGGATTTCATTCCCATACACGTCTATTGAGCTTCCCAAAGATAGCTACAATAATTTTCCTATAAATGGCAGTTAATGATAGGGTTTAACGAATCACATTACCCCTCATAAACCCCTTCGAATTCGAGTCCTCTCTGCTAAGAAGTCTTACGTTTATGGACTCTCTTCCAGAAATCAATCTTATTCTAGATAACCTCGATCATCAATCTCACTCTCCCCAAATGTCTCCTCCAAATTCTCCTCGAATGTTGGCAGGCAAAATTCTTTCTGATCGAACATTCCATACCCCCAACCCATCTCCCACGGGTTGGGATTCCTCTTTAACCCGTTCGAATTCATGTGATGGGTCCAACTGGGGCTCATGGGAGGAAAACTCTGCTAATACCAACACTGGTACCATCCTGGTCAAGTTCGACCAACCTGACCCCACACCCAATAAATTCCATCACTTTCGAACCCTATTTGCGAGCCAATTCTTGCCTTTGAGCGGTAATGACACCGTTCACATGGGCATACTTGAATCAATCTACTCCTCTCTCAAATTTTCTCCTTTCCTAAAGCAGGAGGAAAACTATCTTGGGCCTGCCCCTTATTGCGACTTTAAACGCATGGCCCAAGCCCAAAAATCCCTCTGGCTCACAGAGGTGCAAACCCCACATTTCCCAACGGACTTTGAAGAGACCAATAAGCTGGTTCCCCTCCCTGAAGAGCCTGACTGGTTTAATGAGGTGAATAATCTTGCCATCAACACCCCTCACTGTGACACCCCGCTTTCCGGTGGCCGGCGGTACTGCAGGAAGCAGGCTCCGTCCGGACGGGAGGGGGCAAGTCATGGTTTATAATAATAGATCCCTCCTACTTGTACAAGGCCTTTTAAAGCCGTGAGGGCGGGCCGAAACGCATAGGAACTTCACAGTTAAGTGTGCTCATCCTGGGGTAGTCCAGGGATGGGTGACCTACTGGGAAGTCTATGGGCTTTGGGCGTCCAAAGCGGACAATATTGTACAAAGATGGAGCGGGTCGTTACACTCACTTCCAATGGCAATACGGTTATTCCATCTACCCTACTGACAAGAGCAAAGCCCTGCAACTTCTTGCAGCTTTCTCCTTCCTGGATATTCACATCCTGGAAGAACAAGTCCCACTAACCAATTTCAAATGGGCTTGTGAAACATTGGTGCTATGTTCCATCCCTTTCGCAGTTTCCTATCAAATCCACTGCTTCTTGGACTTCCTACCAGTGATCAAGTCATGGCTCGAAGCCAATACCGCTGCGTATTGCTTCGATCAAATCCTTCAAGACTATGCTATTGCCAAAGACAGGATTGAGAAGCTGCATGACCAAATTCAAAACTTCACCGCTGAGTCCTTCGAAGTAACGCCTGGCCATGCAGACAAGAAGCTTCGAAGGCGTTTCAAAAGGCAACAAGTGAAGCGTCCAAAAAAGGAAGCTCAACTTCAAAGGAAGGCCAAAGCTTTGGTGCTTCGATTTAGGCCTCTGTTGGAGGAAAAATTGGAGTCAGACGCCAAAGAAGACATGAGGAAAATGGAGTTGAAATTTCTCCAATTTGCTTGGAACAAGTTTCATAGTCTTGTTACTTAGTTCTTTCCTCATTACTTTGAGAACAAGAAAGCAACTTCTCAGCACTCAGGCCCTTCGAAGGCCTAATTTGTACTCTTTTCCTAGGAACTTAGCATTTCCCTTGTTTTGTTTTTTTTTGTAAATACACAAATTTCATTTCTGTAATCCAGTAGTTTTTTTTTTAATGAAATTTCCTCTTTTACCAATACGCTGGACTTGGGATTATTGTTAAAATAATAATAATTCTAACCATGTTAGTTCTCCTAAAGAGAAAAAACCCCAGCGGACTCCAGGATATGGGCCCACTACAGGCCTGGCCCACCTGCAGAAGTATAAAAGCGGAAATGATTCAAAATCACCCCCTATGCTTTGCGCATTCAAGTCTTTTCAAAACCTCTCAAGCATAGAACCCTTTCTTCTCTCTTTCTCCAACAACATTACACCACAACATGAATCAATGGCTTCTTCCAGCAACCCAGTCCCAGAACATCCTACTCCTTCTCTGGCATTGAGGCGGTTCGTGTCAGGAAAAACCCAGGGACCGACTGAAGAGTCTTACCTCGACGCCAGAGTCTTTATTCCAAACCCTAGCAAAGAAGGTACTTTCATCTTGGGCCCTCAACTCATAGGGGAAATCCCTGCTACCCTCTCCCTTTACTACCCTCGATTGGGGGATGCCGATATTCGGGCCTGTTCAAGCCTCGACTGGCAAAACTTCACAAGGAAATCCTTCCCCTATTGGCCCACGCTAGATAAGGATTGGAAGATATGGACCACTCACATGTTGGCTGCGAAATCGAATGATTTAGAGAAGGTGGGTTTAAAAAATATTATTACCCTCCTACGAAGGGGGGTCCCACAAAATCCTTCTTTGATTCAGGCCGCCTTAGCCTTTTGGGACCCATCCTTCAACTTCTTCCGATTTAACTGTGGCATGATGGCACCCACAGTTCTAGATGTTATCCAAATGCTGGGGCTCATTCCCTATGGCCCCCAATTCGACCCCACCAAGAAGTACCTTCCTCCCGAGAGCTTTGCTCGTTTGACTGCCACAAACGAAGATTTTTCTCATTTCTACAATAGGGAAAGAAAATTGACAGGGGACATAACCGAGACTGAGTTCTTTTCCTATATACTCTATACCCTCTGCAAGCATATCCTCTGCCACTCTGGAAAAAGGGTAATGAGTGAGTTTATCCCGTTGGCACTGGCACTCGCTAGAGGTGAAGAATTTGACTTCGCCTCCTACTTTCTTGGCCACGTATACAAGGTTGGATCCGACTTCTACCAGAAGGGTTTGAACCACTCGCAGGGAGGACCTCAATGGTTTATCCAATTGTGGCTCCATGCGTACTTCCCTGAGTTGGGTCCCTTCAAAGCACCCACATCACCTGCTGGCACCATCGAGACGCCCAATGTCCATGGAGACAACTATGTTCACCCTGAGGATAGTGCAACTCAGACCTTGGTGTACTACCTGTGCTTTCTTGCTGGACTTGCCTCAGATAGGGAATGGCCCAATCCATTCCCCACTCTTGTTGGGCCAGCATGGCTGTTTGACATTCTGGCGCATAGACGAGGAAGATCCTCTCGAGCCCTCCAAGCATGGAGTAACATTCTCACGGGCAGAGAGATCTTTATATCCTCGTCGAACCCCTCCAAATCCATAGCTCATGCAGAGGTATACTGCCCTGCACAATTTGCTAGGCAGCTGGATTTCGTTCAAGGCATACCCATCCCATATTGTGGCTCTGCCAATATTTGTATGTCTGAACGATCACCCATCTCGACCGAGCACTTTCTGACGGGGTTCGCCCAAGCCAGACATGCATTGAGGAGGACAGTTATTCAGGAGTTCAGGGAACCTGAAGTGCGTACCACCCCTGCTTTTGACAACTGGTGGCATTCCAATTGCTCCTTCCTCTTAGGGTCTAGTCCCTATAAAAGGTTTCTGGACCACATTGGATTTGAGAAGTCTGAGTTTGGGCATAGGGGATAGAATGATTCGTCCTCCTTTTCCTCAGACAATGAATTCGGACTGGCTGAAGGGATCGAAGACATTGCTGGAGGTGAAGTTGAACAAGGATTGACTCCAGTCGAAGCCTCCCCCATTGCAATGGTCATCCCTCCTTCTCTACCGAGAAGACAATCCTCGAGAGTCACAAAAAAAAGAGGTACTTGTCTCTGAACATAACTTCTCTTTTGTTGAAACCAAATCTAATTATATTCAACACTGCAGGTGCTACCTCTTCTTCAGAAGGTGCTTCGAAGAAGAGAAGAGTTACTTCTCAGCCCAAAGAAGTAATTCCAACCAAACACTACCTCGAGCCCTCAGCTGAACCTCCAGGTTGATTTCTTTCCTTCTAATTATCCTTTAATCTCTAATATTATTTATTTGAGTCACCTCCTCATCCTCTTCCTTTCAGCTTCGAAGAGAACCAGGACCACCAGGAAGTATGGTCCTCAGGTTTCTTCCAGTGATGAGGAAACAAAGACTGAGACAGAGATCTTGATCTCTAGGGGTAAATTCCTTCTTTATTCATGATAATACCTCATCAGGAGTAAGAGTTTCTGACTCATGAGTTCGAACCAGGTGAAACAAGAACAGCAAAAGGAACCCTTTCCTATGAAAGGAAAAGAAGTCATCCCAAGATGTCTCAATCCCCAAAGAAACCTTCCTCCGCAGATGAGGTAGCCAATGTATACTCTGATTATGCATACATATTCATGTGTCTCTTATGCTTGTGACTCATTGTCAATCTCTTTGTAGGCTCAAATGGCATCCACTGTTGAGGCACTGGACCTAACCCTTGTTCCCTGCCTTCAACAAGAAGAGACAGAGCCTTCTCAACAAGTGTCAAAAGATGACCCCTACAAGGTACCCTCTGAATACTCATCTCTTCGAATTGTGAAAGAATTCACTCTAACTTGCCTTTTGTTCTTACAGGCATCTCTTGTTCAATCTCTTTCTGTAAAGAAAGATTTTGCTGGAAAGGATGTTGACATGCAAACCTTGCTGCCATTCCTTACTGAGCCGACCTTTGTACAAGTCATGGCCAGTTTGGCTCATTCGAAGACTGTGGGGCCACTTCCAATTTTTAAGAGAGACTTCCCCTCCATTCCCTTATCAGTTTTAGGGGAGGGGCCTCTAATGATAGACCCCATTTCGGCTTCGAAGAGCCATCTCCTCAGAAGTGTTGAGGATCAAGGCTCAAACTTGACTTCCTCTTCTTCAGATCAGGTACTCTTGACACCCAATCATATCTTTCCTTTCCTGTTTTTATTCTACTTAACCTCAACTTATAATCTCTATGCAGGCAGCAGAAATTGTCCCTCTTTCTGGAGACGTGCCTACATCTTCTTCTTCTCCAATTGACTTGCCCCTAGTGGTTTTTGATATATCCCTCTTCAAGAGTCAATTGGAACAATTTTGTAATAAAATTGTTGTTCCTACTCCTCTTATCTCTTCGAACCCTTTAGAAAGCCTTCAATAACTTCTGAGTCCTTCCATACCTCCTAACTTGCCTTCCTTTAGAATTAAACATGTTCTTTCGAAGGAAAAAGTTCTTATACTAAAAGTCTTCTGAGAACTTTAAATCAGTTAGGACTTTCTACTTTGATCGAACATGGTTTAACTTATCACTTCGAGGTATGCTACCAGGCCTTATCTTTCTCCCAAGGACTTCCTTCGTCAATCAATTCCACTCTCCAAGAGCATCTTAAGCAATTCAATGAATTGATTGCTCATAACTACTTCTTGTCTGAGAGTATTGGCACAACTATTGAGAATGCCAACAAATTGGAAGTCAAAGCACTCGAGACCGCCTCTCGTCTATCTCTATATCAAGCTCGAAGAGATAAACTCTTAGAGCTTGACAAGAAGATGCAGCGGTTACAAGAAGAAATGAAGAAGGTCAGGGAGGAGATAGCTGAAGTTTCTAGTGGCTTTCCAGAGCTTGAAGGCGAAGCATTAAGGGATGAGTCAATGCTCCCACAGCTTATCCCTTCCCTTCGAGAGGAACAGAGGAGAAGAGCAGGCCATACGTCACTTTTGGACGCTAACTCTAGTTCTCTTTGAGGACTACTAACTACCATTTGTAATGTAACTAGTCCTTTTCTGTAACTTTACACAGCTTGTACTTTTATCCTCTCATTAATTATATTCCTTTGGGTAAGTACACTCGTAATTAACTCGAACACTATTTTCTACTTTCCTTTACTCAGAAAGATTACTGTACCAATTTCTCACCTACCGTATCTTAAATAGTCATAAATGACTACTCCCAAGCTTACTGGTATAAACAGAGGTCTCTGGAAAAAAGAAAAATCACAAATATCTTCTTCCTCTGCTTTTCCTTCCCTCAACAACCTCCAAACCACGTTCTCCAGTTAGGGTTTCAGGGAAAACCCATCATGAAGCCTCCTCCAACGTTTCCGAAGAAAAACTTCCAAACATAGCCACATCATTTCTCACGAGATTTCCCCTAAACCCTAAAGCCCCTAGGTATAGACACATCATTTCTCATGATGTGTCTGTATCGGGCTGCTGCTTCGAAGACCAAAGAATCAAACGACAATGGTCTTCGAAGCCTATCTACCTACCAATGGAGCTTCGAGCTCTATCTCTATACCAAGGGCTTGTAGGGAGCTTGAACCAAGTCTCAGTGAAGCGTGGTTCAAGTTTTTGTATCTCAGTTGGTTGATCCCTAGAGACCCAGTCCTGTGATACCATTAGGCCTTAGATAGGTTTCCCGATGTAACCTTTTATGCAAATGTAATGAGGCCTTAGACAAGTTTCTCAATGTAATCTTTTGTAACCTTCTGTGTTGATGTAATGAATAAAATCTTTATTCATATTTCTGCATTTCGTAGTGGCTTTGACCAATGAACTAGTAATTTAGCCATTCGTTACTGTTTTAACTTTGCTCTTTTGACGCTAAATACTAACGTGGACGTAATGAGCATAAAGAAGACCAAAGAATACAGAAAATAAAATTTCCTATACAAGCATTCTTTTCATTATTTTATTTTCACTGGACTTCTCCTTCGAAATCCTCGAATAAATAACAAACAACGTTAACAACGTTCTGAAACACGCTGGTATTTCGAAGACCAACCAAATGTGGTCTAAATTAATTCATCCAACTCATTTATTTTCGGTGGCTTCTCAGCCGTCTCCTCGTGAGTTGTCAACCATTAATTAACAGAACGCATGGCGTCCAACGCTCTCAGACCCTTCGTCTTCTGAGCCTTACGTATTTACACTCATCAATGCTCGTAATCACTAAAGTGGATTCTTTGCACTCGTTTGAGTATAAATAAACCCATATGTTATTAGGACCTTGTATCCTTTTTCTCACTCTCTCTCACCCCCAATAACCAGCCATGGATGCTGATCAACCCATTCCTTCTGTCGACCTTGCGAATGAGATGGCTAAGCTAGCCAATATGATTGCAAAGCTCAAGAGGGAAATCCAAACAGAGCTCCAAGCCCTTCGAAGCGAGGTCGAACAGCTTCGAAGCCAGTTGGTGTGCGTGGAGACAGCTTCACGTCTCTGCTTGGCTAGGATCTGGGATGATCTCTCAACCGTCCTCTCGGCTCACGAAGCAAAAAGTCCCCCGGAGGGAGGATCTTCTTAAAGATTCTCCTTTGGGACTGTGAGGATCAGCAATGATCTTCACTTTTGTTTTTTGAGCCGGAGTGTTTATTTTTTGTGGTCTTAGCAAGCTTTTTTTTTTTTTTGTTCAGATCCACTTGGATCTGTTTCAAACTCATTTGGGTTTTCTTTGTTTTTTTTTTTTTTGTTTCATAAATAGAATGGGAACTTTGGTTGGCAATTCTTGACTCTTTCACGGCCTCGAACGCTATTATGGTAACTTGGTTGAACATGATCATAAAAGAACTCCAAAGGAAAAACCCTTGAATGTGAAAACCAATTGAAATCATACTGCTATGCAACCAATACTTCGAATTCAGGATTTGCTTTGGGTTTAGTCTAAAATAACCAACTCCCATCGAAACATCAATACATTTAAATGAAAAACTCATCCTTCGAAAGCTACCTTTTATGAAAGGATTCCCATATAGAAGGAATATAAGCTTTGAGATGTCTTCCATTCATTTTCTTTCGATAAACATATCCATCCAAATTTCTCAAATGATACGCTCCTCCTTTCAACACTCTATGGATTTGAAAAGGCCCCTCCCACGTTGGCGCCCATTTTCCTAACCCATCTGTTCTGACTCTCCTATCTCTGATAGGAAGGATAACCTTCCACACAAGATCTCCTTCATCAAAACTTCGAAGGACAACTCTCTTATTATAACTCCTTGCAACCCTTGCTTTTTGTAACATGATTTGATTTAAAACTTTCATTCTGGCTTCATCAATATCTTCTAATTCCATGTGCATGGCTTGATGATAAGCTCCTATATCTAAGTTATTTTGACATGCTACCCTTTGAGATCTCACAGTAATCTCCATAGGCAATACAACATCATGTCCATAAGTTAATGCAAATGGAGTCGTGCCTGTGCTAGCCCTTTTTGTATTCCTATATGCCCATAATGTGTCAAGTAACAAATCATGCCAGACCTCTGGATTCTGATCCACCATTCTTTGGATACCCTTCTTAATGATCTTGTTGGTTGATTCTGCTTGACCATTTGACTGAGCATAATAAGTACTGGTATATATTAATGAAATTCCATGGTTATTAGCAAATTCTTTACCAATTTGCCCTCAAATATGGAACCATTATCCACTGTTATCGTTTGAGGGCTTCCAAACCTGTATATGATCCCTTTTATGAAATCAATGACATGGGTTTGTTTGACCTCCTGATGAACTTGGGCTTCCACCCATTTTATGAAATAATCAGTAACTACTAGGATAGATTTATGATTCTCCAATGAAGGAAGATAAATCATCCCAATCATATCCATAGCCCATCCACTGAAAGGCCATGGTTTTATTACATATTGCAAATCTGTGACTGGCAAATGCTTGAGTGGACCTGTTTTTTGACAGGCTTGACACCCCTTTGCATAATCTATACAATCTTTGAGAATGGTAGGCCAATAATAACCATACCTCCTTATCAACCATCTCATTTTTATGCCAGCTTGATGTGCTCCACAAATTCCTTCATGCACTTCAGCCATCACTTTAAAAGCACTCACTTTGCTTAAGCATTTCAAAAGAAGGCCATCCATCCCTCTCTTGAATAGCTCATTGCTATACATTATATAGTTTATTGCTTTCAATCTGGTTGCCTTGTCTGCAACACTGTCTGGCTTGGTTAAATATTCAATCAATGGTTGCCTCCAATCCACATTTTGACTAGTAGGAACATTAATTTCCAATACTTTGAAACCAATTATTCTGTTTTGCAACATGGGTAGAGATTTTCTTAAAATTAATTGACAAAACTCCTTTTCATTTTATGACAAAACCCTGAAACCAGATGCCCTTTGAGCTATTTCATCAGCTTCTTCGTTGAAGAATCTGGGTATATAAGTTAAAGTAAGCATAAAAAATTGATCCATCAGTTTCTTAGCATGTTGATAATAAATTATCAATGCTGGACTAATGCATTTAAACTGTCCATTCAGCTGATTTATCACCAATTGAGAATCTCCAAAGACTTCAGCAACACTCAATCTCAAGTTAAGTAAAATTTCTAATCCTATGATCAATGCTTCATATTCTGCATGATTATTGGAACATTGTCCCTCATTCAGTCGAAAACCATATTTGGTTTTCAACCCTTGGGGAGATTCCATAACTATGCCTACTCCAGCCATTTGAGCAGTTCTTGACCCATCGAACCATAATTTCCATGGCTTAATTTCGACCACAGTGGCTTCCAATGCTCTTGGTGTCTCAAGCTCATTTGGATGATCAGCTAAAAAATTGGCCAATGCCTGGCCTTTTACTGATTTTTGTGGTACATATTCAAGACAAAACTCAATCAAAGACACTATCCATTTCCCAATCCTCCCACTAAGCACTGGCTTCGAAAGCATGTGCTTAATTACATCAGTTTGAGAAATAACATAAGTTACTCTAGGCAACATGTAATGCCTGAGTTTCTTGGAAACATAAAATAAAGTTAAACATAATTTCTCTACTGCAGCATACTTGCATTCACAGGAGTTTAAAAATCTACTAAGATAATAAACTGCTCTTTCCTTGTCATCATCATTGTCTTGAGCCAACAGTACTCCTATTGAGTCATGTGTTGCAGCTAGGTACAACTTTACTGGCTTTCCTTTGATGGGAGGTGCCAAAATAGGAGGGTTGGCTAGATATCTCTTGATGGCTTTGAAGGCCTCATCATGCTCTCTGGACCACTTGAATTCTTCCCCTTTCTTCAGTTTTAACAAAGAAGAGAAGATTTTAGTTTTTCCTGCAGTATTGGATATAAACCTTCGAAGGAAATTTAATTGACCAAGAAACCTTTGCAACTCCTTCTTTGTAGAAGGTGGCTTGGCTTCAATAATAGCCTTTACTTTATTCTTGTCAACTTGTATTCCTTTGTTGTTGACTAAATATCCTAGAAATTTTCCAGCTGACACTTCAAAAGCACACTTTTCTGGATTCAATTTCAACTGATAATGCTTCATTTGTTGAAATGCCTTCTCTAAGTGTTGCAAATGATCCTCATCAGAATTTGACTTCACAATGATATCATCTATGTAACACTCAAGAAAACTTCCAACCAAATTATGAAAAATGGCATTCATAGCCCTCTGGTAAGTGGCTCCAGCATTTTTTAATCCAAATGGCATTTTGACCCATTCAAAAATACCAATATTACTAGGGCAAGCAAATGCTATTTTATGCACATCTTCCTTTGCGATACAAATTTGATTATACCCTGAATGCCCATCCAAAATGGACAATACCTTGTATCCAGCTGAACTGTCCACAAGTGTATCCATATTAGGCATTGGGTATTCATCTTTAGGGGTTGCAGTGTTTAGGTTTCGAAAGTCAACACAGATCCGGATAGTCCCATTCTTTTTAGGGACTGGGACCACATTAGATAGCCATTTGACATACCTGGCTGTTCTAATGAAACCTGCGTCTAGAAAGGCTGCATCTCCTTTTTGACACCTGCGATAGTTTCTGGACTCATCTTCCTGGTTGGTTGTTTCACAGGTTTGAATTGTGGCTTGATAGGTAACCTATGCTCCACCAATTCCTTGTCCAATCTAGGTAGTTTCTTGTAACTCCATGCAAAGCAATCCTTATTTGCTTTCAATAATGCTATCAATCCAGCTTTCACCCCGGGTTCCAGTTGTTTATTAATTAACACTGGATTGGGGTTTTGTTTATCCCCCAACCGTACTTCCTCCAACAGGTCTTGTGATTCAACCTGTTCCTGAGAAGTCAGTTGGCTTTCCTCCACATGAGGCTTACTTTCTTGCATAACATCTTCCCACATGTTGTCTTCTTAAATCTTTTGTTCGATCCCCAAAGCAACATACCTCCCCAAAGCCAAAGAGTTGGCCTCTTCTTCTGCCTCTTCCTTGGACTTACATCCAAGCAGCGTCATCTTTTGGGGTGTCTGATTCATAATCAACAGTTTGCTTCAGCTTCGATTTCAGCTCTGCCAATTCTCCCAATTCTATCTCATTAGTTGGGTAAGTGGTTGCTTGCAGTAATTCACTCAAAGGAACTACATCTGATTTGTACATTTCTGCTTCAGCAAAATTTGCTGTGGCACTAAATGGATGTGGATCAGCTTTGACTCCTTCAACACCCACTTCTTTGCCTTTGTCATACTTAACAATCATTAATTCCTGATGCATAGAGGAAGGGATACATCCATTAACATGAATCCAATCTCTTCCCAATAAAGCATTATATTTAGCATATGTGTCAACTACAAAGAAAGCAGTATCAGTCTCTATGCCTCCTACTGTCAATCTAATGGAGATGATTCCCCTGGCATGTTGACTTTCTCCAGTAAATCCTGCAATGGATGTGCTGGTTGGAATCAATTTTGCTTTTCCTTTTCCTAACTTTTTCAAGGTTTGGAAAGGCAAAATATTCACTGCAGCTCCATTATCCACCAGGATTCTATTAAGTGGGACTCCATCGAAATATGCAGTAATATATAATGGACGCAAATGTTGTCTCATTGCATTAGTAGGTAGTTTAAATAGATATGAAATTTTCACATAATTTAAATCTATTACCAAAGAATATTCGATGTCGAACATGGAATCTGGCACAAAACAAGCACTTTCCTTTGAACTTACCTCCAAACTTTCTTGATTTTGCTCCATTTCACATACCAGGTTCTCGTCCATTTCAATCTGAGCCACTTCTTCCAGGTCACAGTTGTTGCATATGATGTTCAATTCCTCATCACTCATTGTTTCTTCAAAACCATCTGGCTTGGCTAAGTTTGACCAAGCATCATCTCGGCCTTTCGGTATCTGGCCATTCTTGAAGAAATCCATAGAGCATGGGTACACCATATTCACTTGCACTTCTGATTGCCCCCCAAATTGGATTGTTGCCATTTCTTTGGCTGGTTTAAGTGTCTCAGTTTCCTTAACTTCCTTACTTTCAACCTCTTATGCAGATAGTTCCATAGGTGAAGAGCTTCCTTCGATCCCTTCTTACTCTACCAACATGGCTTCGAGTAACCTGGACTGGTAACTAGCCAATGAATTGGGAGAAGGTGGACCAAGATCCTCTTCGAGCATGGCAGATACTACTTTCTTCAAAGTCTCCCTCTCATGATACTGGGCTCGAAACTCTTCTGGGTCCCTTTTAACCCTGTCAAACCGTGGATTAGGCCTTACTCCCGGGCCTGATTCTTCCTTGGTTGAGGATTCTCCTTATTGGAAAAGCGTATATTTTCTCTGGAGTTTCCTCTTCTGAGTTCTTGAGAGCAATGGAACCATCTGTGGTATTTGGGACTTAGGATCCCTAATTAACACCTAATTTCCAGAGTTCGAAGCTGGTGGCTTGAAAGTTCTGTTCTCATTCCTGTTGGAGCCTTTGTATCCTTGGAACAGATCAGGCTTGACTTGCTTGAGAAACCAATCAGGAACCCCTTTTACCAAAGTGAATTCCTCTTGTTTGGCTTCTCCTGGTGCCTCAGATGTCTGGCCAATGTTGGCTTTCTTCGAAGGCGGCAACTCCCATCTGTGGATAGCTGGGGTAGGGCTAGTAGGCACATCTCTCTTCGATGCCAACCAGGGCTTGCTATCACTTGGCTTCGCTTGCACTTGAGCCATTCTCTTCATTCCCATCTCCTTAGGGAAAAAACTCACGCCCTTCCTATCCAAGTCCTTAAAAACCAGATAGTTGGCCCTGCATCCCACACATAGGCACTCCAAAAATGAGGCTTCTAACATGGGCAGATGATTATTACCTGAAAACTTTTGTCAAGACAAACCATCATTGGCTCGCCTATAGGGACTTGGCCTCATTCCCATGCCTCGAGGATGGCTAGCGTATTGCTTGCCTCTTCCATATTGAACAGTGTTCATGTTCACGGGTGCCTCCTTATCCTGCCAATATTTCTTGACAGTTCGAGCCAGCGAGGAGGGCACATTGGTGTTGACTTCTTCTACTTTTGGAAAAGGCACTGTATCAATTCACATAGCCTTTTTCAGGAAATTTGATTCTTCCCTTCTTGATTTGTTCTTGAATCCTGTCACGAAAAACATTACAAGACTTAGTTGAATGAGACCAATAGTCATGCCATTTGCAATAGGTCTTTCCAGTCTTTTCTTCTGCTGTGGGCAATTTCACAGTCGAAGGCAGCTTAATGATTTTCTTTCTTAACAAGAAATCAAAAATCTCATCAGCTTTTAATATATCAAAAGAGTATACTTTAGTAATCTCCTTTTGTTTTAACTTATGTCCTAGAGATACATTCTTTTGAATCAAAGGCTCGCAAATACAAGGATCATGCTCTATAATTTCTGCAGCATCTATCTCGTAATTGGGGTCCCTATAGTATGTAGGGTAGGAAGAATTATGTCTGTCCATATCCTCCTCTAGCAGTGATTCATATCTAGCAACTTTATAGGTCAGATCTGCAAAATCCCTAAACTCTGTAGAATCAAACCTCTTTCGAAGCTCTCTTTCTAACCCATCTTGTGCTAATCTCACAAATTCTGCCTCTGGCAGATGAAGTTTGCACTTGGTTTTTGCTCTTTTGAACCTACATATGAAATCTGCTACTTTCTCATCTGGTTTTTGCTTCAGCCTAGCCAAGTCTGCCATAGAGACTTCAGGCTCAGCATTAAAGAACTGTGCATGGAATGCCTCTTCCATCTGAAACCAATCAGTTATTGACTCTGGTGGTAAGTTAGTATACCATGCAAAAGCTGGCCCAGACAAAGAATTTGGGAATAGCTTCAACTTCATGAAGCCATTTTGAGCCAAATTCTTACATTGGGCAGAAAACCTTGCTATATACTCTATAGAGGATTGTCTCCCATCCCAATAGAACAGAGTAAAATCTGGGATTTTAAACTCTCTAGGGATTTGGAACGTTGTGTCTACCCATTCTGGATATGGTTTTCTACAAATCTGAGGTTGTACCCCCCGAGTTCGAGGTCCACAAACCTCTTGTATGAGACCCATGACTTGGTCTCTTAATATTGGGTTCCCTATGAGGAAGTTTTGCTCTTGGTTTTCTACGAGAGGATCTGGCCCTGCAAAACCATCTTCATAAACTCCCCTTATCGTATTTAAATCCCCTTGTTTCTCTCTAGGAAACCTCCCATACGGTGGCTGTTGCATTTTATCAAATGCATCATTAGTTCGAACAGACCTATGACTTCCATAAGCTGTCGTGAAAGGATTTTTGGTGGTTGGGACATTTTGCCGAGGGTGTTGTGGGTTTTCACCCCTTCTCTCGGGCTTATGAACCAATTTTGGTTCTGAGTCATCCTCCCATTCCCCAAGTGTGGGTTCGAAGAAAGGATTCACACTCTGTCTTTCCCTAGTGTTTCGTTGAACCCCAATGGTAACACCATAAGATTGCCTTGGAATTTCCAGAACAGGTTTTGTAGGTTTCACAGGCTCATACCAAGATTGTGGTATTTCATCTGGATACATCTTTTCCTTACCTGTTCTAGACTTCATCCTACTTTTACCAACGTCCTCTCCAAGCCTTCCTTCGAAGGGACTTTGGTGAGTGCTCGAGTTAGCATGATTATTTAGCCCAATATCCCCTGAACTATTTCTTGCTGCCTCTAAGTTGGGCAACCTATTTCTTATGCTTTTGATCATGGCTCTTTGGGTTTGAGCCATCTCTCGAAAAGCTATCATCATTTCTCTAAACATTTCCTCTCTATCGTGGTCTTTGCCACTGGCTTGTCCTCTTTGGAAGTTTGGAGGCACTTCCTCAGGAGGCGCTTCGTAAGAGGGCTCTTCATAAAAAGGCTCTTCGAGTTCTAAAGCCAATTGAGGAAAAACAGGATTTATAGGCGTTCCTAATTCCGCTGCCTGTTCTGGCACAGCCTGTTCTTCTGGCGCTAGATCACCAATGGGTGTTCCTATTTGCTTTCGAAGCCTTGGCATTTTGACACCTTTGTGTCCCATTGGGCGTGCCAAAAATTGTTTGGGCTGAATTAGCTCAATCAAATGGCAAATGATTGTGTGCGGGCGTGCCAGAAAAGAAATAACTTCAAAGAAGAAATTACTCTTTTCAAATTGATTTGAAACAACTAATTTCAATCAGGCAATTGTGTTATCCGTTCGATTACCTCAATTAAAAGGATTTTTCCTTAAGGTATCAACCAAATAAAAGATTGACGCGCTTCGAATCAAAAAAGATGATTGAACACAAACAAACCTGAATTTAATTAAAGGTAAATTTGTATACAAATACTCTTAAGACTCTTTCAAAAATAATGCAGAAATATAAGCACACTGAATTTAATCAAAAGTGGACTTACAAGCGACTATTCTTTGGTAAGAAAAAACTTAAAAGAAAATAAGAGAACTTGAATTTAATCAAAAAGTAATCATACATGCAAATAAGCCTTCAACTTATAAAAAGATCCTACTTTAAACTAAAAACTAATCTAAGATAGATCTCTGAGCAATCATTTTGTATGAATTGTCAGATGATATGAATTTTTGTGGGGGCCTTCTCTCTTTGCTTTACTCTTCTATTTATAGACACTGAGCCTGCCTTCGATCTCCACGTCTTTGATTGATGCCCACGTTGGCCACATAAAACGGTTGAAAGGGGTCTTCGAATGGTTACATTGATATTTCCAGAATTCTTTCTTCCCCTGCATGCTTCGATCATGGTGTTCGTGGCCACTTCCTGGATCGTGGTTTCTATTTTCAAGCAATGTGAATTAATGCAACAAGTCTGGCTTCCCAAATGATTCCCTGCAATTGCATCCAATTTCGGTTATAAAATAAGGCGATGAGGATACCGTTCGATGACCATAATGCTTAAATCAACGGCTAAACCCAATAACTTCCCAAACCATCGTTTAATCGTTACCCAAACGACACTGGTTCATTCCAAAACGACACCGTTTGTCATTAAAATAGTGTCTTCCTTAATTCCCGTAATCCTCTGTAATTGGTACTCGATTGGGACAGGTTTCGTATGGCCATCGCATCATTCGGTGCCACGTGGAATTTTCTCATTGGGTGACACATTTTAGGATGCAAACAGCACCATACCTGCAGAGCCGGTACACACGCACGCGCGCGCGGCGTGGGCTGTGGTGCATTGTGGCGCTTTAGCGGCGCACTTTGCACTTAGCACGTCAGCGCTGGGCACCTTGTAGGCTCCATTTCTTATTGCGAGTTGGCGGTAAGGTAGCGCTGACGTGGATGCCGTGTGTCGCACATGTGGCAGGTGAGTCACACAGAGCGGTTCCAATCGGGTGCAACTCGAGCCTACGGGTGCGTTGGTTCGCAGAGTTGCGATCTCAGCCATCGATCGCAAACGGGCACGATCCAACGGATTGGATCAAATCCGATTGGGTGTGAGTGAAACAGTACACCAGTTCGATGTGACTGGGTGTGACTAGTCGATCTAGACCGTAGGATCTGATCCAACGGTTAGATTAGATCGGGTGCGTACCCATTTTTAATGGGTGCGTAGTGGCCTATAAATAGACCGCTACTTGTCAGAATCCACACACACATATTCCGAATTTCTCCCACATCTCTCTCTATATTTTCCTAGCATTCATTCTACGTTTTGTTTTGCTGCAAAAAATAGAACACAGTGGTTCTCAGTTCTTATATTCATACAAGCAGGTATTCTGTCCGTTCATTAGTGAAAACGAAAACGGAAAGAATTTTGAGTTTGGGCTTCGATTTATCTTAAAGGCAGATTTGTTGGAATCCTTTGCATACCAACTGGTGGGGGCAAATACTGTCTTTAGGAAAGCGACATAGTCGTGACTCGAAGCGTATTACGGATTTGGTGGAGATTTCATCAACAGTACAAAATTCGCAGCGGCCATTTTTCCAACAAAGTACCCGTATCAGACACTCGGGGATAAGGGTATGGAATCCATGCCGGATATATTTTTAACACAAATTCATTTCCTTTGAAGCATGAGAAAGGGATATATCATTTATAGTCAATATTAGTACATGTTTGAGAAGATAAACCACTATCCTATGTAGCACGGATACAGAGATGGGACACGAGATTCATAGTTTGAAATCTGTCATCATCATTGTATTTACCAGCAAGCAGTGGTATACTCCTTACACACCACAACTTGGTTTGAAATCACTGGGTTGGATTAAAATAAAGGATTTTGTTTTTGGTAACAAGTGATGGTGAGAAGTCTATAACAAGGGGCCCATTGAAGAACATGATCTACTTGCAGCATATTACAAGTTCACATGGTAGCTTTTGTCAATCGTGCAATTCCCTTCATTTGGGACTCTTTAGTTTCTCAAGTTGAATTGGTGGTTGGGCAAATTCATGTAAGTAATACTGGGGAGGCAAATGCATGTCAAGCCTATTTCTCAATGTCCTTGTGTAGACCCTTCCCAGACTTCTTCACCACTATCTTTCATTTGGTTTTTTTTTGTTTCGTAGATGTCTCAATTTTGTCCCTAATCAAACCATCTTAAGATTATCTTTGGATCAAATCCACTGGTTTAGTTTGAATCAAAGTTTTGTGGGGTAAGCAGTACACTACCAACAGAACACATTCCGACTCCATTGTCCCTACCTTTAATTTCAATTGGAAAGATATAACCATGTGATGATCTCTTGCAAGTTTTCTCTCCTACCAACCTTTCCCTATCACATTCATATGGCTTCATACACAACATTTCACCTCTATCTCCCTATATTTACCCGTCTCTCTCTATGTATGTGTGTTAGATGCTCGGCAAAGTACCACACAACTCTTCACATTTTCTTCTCTCAAAGCCCTATCCCTTCTTCAAAATCTCATCAAGTTTCTTTCCTTATCTTCTACAAAAAGTCATGGGAATCCAATTTTTTGGCAATCTTCAAGCCAAGGGTCGTCTTCGCCGGTCTATTATTCATGCAAGCCAAACGACTCCCAATGTTGCACATGTCTCAAAAGGCTATTTAGCAATTTCTGTTGGAGAGTTTCAAAAGAAAAGGTTTTTGGTACCAATATCGTACTTGAACCAACCTTTGTTCCAAGAGTTGCTACATAAGGCTGAAGAAGAATTTGGGTATAGTCATCCTATGGGTGGTCTCACTATTCCTTGCAGAGAAGATATCTTCCTCAATCTTGCTTCTATTTTGAATGGACCATGAGAGTGGAGAATTCATCATAGACGCTTTTGTAGATTTCGGAACGTCCATTTCCATGAAGATAACATTTTTTGTTTCTATCTAGTTCAATTTATTGTGTAGCATCTCAATATCAACAACAATCTCCATCATCCTTGAGAAATAACCTAAAAACATAAATGTCTTGTTCTTTTCACAATTCAAAAAGAATTTTTCAAAAAATTCCCTCTAGATTCTCCCTACTTTCAACATTTCTCTCTCTATCTCTCTCTACTTATTACCCCTACTATTTTTCAAAAAAAAATTCAAACTCTAATCCAAACAAGGCAAAAATTAATCTACGAATACTCATTACCAATCTTGAATATGAGACTTACGTCACCGAGTCGAAATGAGAGCTTCTTAAGGCCCAGTCAAACTATATAAACTCATAAAACAAGGTGTCTTATTTCTTGATGAGCTAAGGCATATCAAATCCGAAAGACATTGGAAGTAAAACAGATTTAAAACAAGGAAAATGTGAATCCATCGTACCTATCATTTGCCAGTTGAACTCGAGTAATGCCCCCCTTGTTCGGTTCCACATTTTGAATTTTATTTCTAAAAGTAGTTTTTGAATACCATTTTAGACGTGGGGCCAGAGAGAGAAAACCAAGGCCGGCAAAACCACTTTTTGACTTTAAACTTTTACTATTGAAATCATTGGGTGTACAGTAAAATGGGCCCCCACCATTCTCTCCTCTGTCCTTTTCCCAGGTTTTGAAGAGAGAGAGAGAGAGAATGAGAGAGAGATTGCATAGATTCTTCTTTGTTTCCCCAGATTTTTCTCTGTAACCGGCCCTTTTTTCTTTTTTTCTTTTCTGGCAACAGTCTTAGTCAGGGGCAGGGCCGGCCCTGACATTTTTGAGGCCTAAAGCGAAATAAAAATTGAGGCCCTAGATTTATGATAAGAAAAAAAAAATCAAGATAGGGGACTAATACAAAATGAAGGATTATACATGGTATTTTAAGTTCTATAATTTCAATAAAAATAATATTAAAAATTTTACCATAAAAAATGAATCAAGCATAACGAAGCACTGCTCATGCTATGGATTTTTTTTTCTCTAACTAATCATGTAATTAACTTTACTCTCGTAAGATGACTAGTTTTAGCAATACAAAAGTTATTTATTCTTAACCTTTTTTTATCATTTTTTGTTGAATTATTTTGGTTTATTTATTATCAACAGTGATTTACTCATTCAGTTAATATTAAAAATATGATTAAAAAGAATGAAATGAGATTAAAAAAAAACTATCCAAACATTTCTGGTGTGCTTTTATGAATGTTAGGCTTAGAGTAACTAACATCTACTACCACTAAAACTACCTCATTTTTTATACAAGTGGTGCAAAAGTCATATTTTATCTATATTAGTTCCACCCCAAAAAATAAGGCAAAAAATCAACTGGCAAAATGGGACAGAACAATAAGGCAAAAAAAGTTGCCTTCCTGGGGTATCGAACTTGGGACAGCTAGGCGTAGAGCACAAGCACGCACCACTAGTCCAACAAATGATATTGTGTGTATGTGAGAAGCAAAAATTATATATACTTATCTTCTAGAGAAAATGAGGCCCTAGTTTTTCCTTAAATTTTTGGGCCTAAAGCGACCGCACCCTGGGCTTTAGCCCAGGGCCGGCCCTGGTCAGGGGTCCCACTCATTTTCAAAATAACTCATCCAATCACATATTTTTACATTTTAACTCAAAATTTTCAATTCAAAAACGTGAACCAAACAGAGTGAGCTCTCTTTCTAGAGCAGCTCATGGCTCTACTCCCAATTAGATGCTCCATATGGCAAGGGGGATGGGCTCATTTGGTTTTAAAAGTGGAATAATAACTTCTTCTTTTTTGTCTTTATTCAAAAAAATTCGCATTTGTTAACTTGTTTCAAATTTTTGTGACTTATTGATTCGTCTTGACAAGAGAAATTGGAAAATTAATTTTTTTTTTATCAATACTCATAATTTTTTTAAAAAAGACAGCTGACTTATTGACTTATTTTTGTCTTTATTCAAAAAGATACGAATTTTGATCAATTTTTTTTTATTTTTTCGATTCCTCACGTCTAGTAGAATCAATAAGCCACAAGAGTTTGACGTAAAACAAACAAATGCAAAAAAAAAAATTCAAATAAAGACAAAAAAAAAAGGTACTTAACTTTTCAATCCAAACCCACCAATTCATCCCGGATGTGAGGATGCTGGAGCATGTTTTGCTTGGTTTGGCAAATCATTTATCAACCAGAGCAGGGCACAAATATAAGACCGACGAGGCCCTTCTCCTGTCCACATCCCTCTATTTCAACTACAAAAAATAATTTTATCTTCATTTTTATCCTTCATGTAAAACAAATACAATACTTTCTCCGTCCCAAATTCTTTGTCCGGTTCGCAAAACGAAGTGTTAAAAATAATACAATTTTCGCAAGAAAAAATCAAAAGTTTTTCAACAACTTATTAGATATCAATGAGTATTTTTAATTTGTAAAAAAAATTTAAATTTTTTTTAAAAAAAAATTGCATTATTTTTAATATTCCGTTTTACAGACCGGATAAAGAATTTAGGACGGAGGAAGTACTATATTATCATCCATCCAAACAAAACCAACTACTTGTTTATCCACCATCCATCGAAGTTACATCAATGTGGGCCACCTTTCATAAATAATACACCTTGCTATCTTATCTCCTCCATAAATAATACGCCAAAACTCATCTCGCATTCAATCGAGCCCTTAATGCCTATTCCATCCGTCTTCATTCTTTAATCCTTTTGAGAAGTCTAACTAATTAAGAGAACACAATCATTGCACTTTTGAAAATTTATTTTTCTCATTTTACCATTCAATCATTACATTTTCTTACTTTTTTAGTACTATATGACCAGAGAGTGATTATTTTGAGCAGTTTTTAATTAAATATTTTATCAAATTTAAGTTAAAAACTGCTCAAATCAAGCCCTTTCTGATTTTTTTTTGTTGATTTCCCGCGGATATCCTTAAAATCACGTTCGGATTACATTGAACAGTTCGGATCATTAAAATTTGATCGGAAACTATGAGGTATTGTTTTAGGTATCTAATTAGTTGTCTCCAGAACCGCCCCGTGTATATATATATCTCTATTATAAAACAGAAGGGTGTGGGGACAAGTTGTTGGAATGGTTAGGATTCATTTGATCCAAGGGCTCATGTGTGCTTTCCAATTCTTTTAAGAAAACACTCACACTCTTACAAATATATTACAAAAACGCCATCAATTTGTTTTCTTTCCCTACCAATAAACTTCTATTTTTTTTATTAAAAAAAAAAACCCGTAGTCACACACCCCC
>BPLS01023940.1:12409-42605 GCA_019656275.1 Rhododendron kiyosumense
GTTAAACCATTTCAAGCTCAGCTTATCCTCACTTCAAATAATCTTGATCAAGGACCTAATTTCATCGCACTAGTGAAAATGATTAAAGTAGAAAAAGGGTCCCGTATATTGAACTGACCCTATAAGAGTTGATAGTTCTTCTGGGATTTCGAACTTGAGACTCTAGGAGAGTCAAAAACTAAGTCTCAAGACTTAACTACCAGTCCAATCCATTGAGGTTATCTTTTTCAAAAAAATATGCAAGTTATCTATTTTTTTGATTAAAAAAAGACCAGGCTTTTTTTCCCCTTATGAGGTCATATTTATGAACGGGAGAAGTACTTTTTTTTTTCCTTATTGTCGTTATAATTTGGATTTATCTTTGTAACAGTGATTGGATTCATTTATTACATGTTGTATGTGATGTGGGGCAACTCCGCCAAACAAAGACTTAACGGGTAAAGTTAGTCTACCTATTTAAGCTGGAAACGACAACGTTTAAGGGCACAACTACCCCTGCTGTCCCTCTCTCTAATCATCATTCTTATTTTCAATCATTATTCTATCTCTTTCTACATTCATTACTTACAAATTAAAATTCAAAATCTCAAAACAAACGGAATTGTGTTTGTCAAATACAAAAAAATAATAATAATAATACTCCTGTATACTCCGACGACAAGTGACATACTCTTACCTACAGTTGCCGTCACTGGCATGACGTGGGATCCCCGCTAGAGTACATGACATCAACTCCTCCATCGGATCATCGCCTTCTCTCTCTCTCTCTCCAAGCAATTTGATTGGATTTGGCTCACAACTGTATGTACCTGTAATTGGCAATCAACTTACAGGGTATTAAGGACCCGTTCCACAACGGAAAATAAGCCTTTATTTTTTAATAAGACAATTTCACTCAAATATAAGGGATTTAATTAAATATAAAAATATGCACTATAAATTTTGTTTGAAAGATCTCATTGAGATCTTTTATACGATGCAAAAAAAATTGAAAAATTATTTTTATTTATCTTATTTTTAAATTTGAAAAGATGAAATAAGCTTTTTATTTTTTAAGAAAATTTCTAGAACGGGGCCTAATTTACTTACACCGACTTGGCCACTTGCTACTTGACTGTTGACTTGGAGAATTTTTGGGGGGTAGGAAATAGGGTACCACGCTGTCCTGAACACGTGGTAGCTAGTAGCCAATCAGCTTGTGCCAGCAATATGAAATGGCAGATTGTGACAGTAACATTGTACACTCAATTCACGGGCTTCAATTTTTTTTGAAAGAAAACCTGATGTACCAAGGCCCCGTTTCAAAAATATTTTTAAAAAATAAACAGTTTATTTTTTATTTTTAAACTAAAAAATAATTTAAATGAAAAATAATTTTTTAATTTTTTTTGCACCATATAAAAAATTTTGATGGGATCTATCAAACAAGATCTATATTGGTAGAAAAATTATTTGTATAAACACATTATTTTTGAATTTAAAATTACCTTTTTAAAAAATAAATATTTATTTTAAGTTGCGGAACGCAACCTAAAATTATAAGACTCTCTCCTTGTTGAATCTGGGCTAGGCCGAATTAAATGGGAAATCAGCCCGAGTACTGTTTTTGTTCCCAGTCCAAGGTTTAGGTTTGGGCCCGGAATTAATAATCTGGGGGCCCTTTCTTATCCGGCCGCCCTAACCGGAATCCAATCAGGCCCATAGTTACCAATGGGGCCCATCACACGAGTTAATTATTTTACATTGTGGTATTTCCATGCTAGTTTTTTCTTATTTCCCGACTAGGCAGAAACCATGGAGTTTTCATTACTCATTGTGGATCCTATCGTGCATTAATTGAGGTAATCTGAATCGTTTATCTTGTCAACCCAAAAAGTAATACATCCACGCAAAAATTAACTTGATCAGACATCGATAAGTATATCAAAAATTGAATTTTGGCTCATAAAATAGACAGTCATAAACTATTTAACTTAAAAACTATTGACAAAATCCATACCACCGTTTGATGAACTAAAATCCAATTTTTGATATACCTGCCCACAACTCCAAAGGTACACAGCCACTAGGTTTGCATTGCAAGGAGCCAACCAAAATGGAAAATTGAGGATAAAAAAAAAACCCACAATAGAAAATAAACAACAGGAGATATAAAATAGAGATTAAATTCTTTCCACCGGCTATGGAAATTCTCACTTTTCCAACATCGCTTTTTTCGGTCTTACCATGTGTTTATTGTTGATCAGAACCGTTCATCTTGTAAACCCCATAATAGTGTATCTATGCAACAAATAAAGTACTTGATCAGACATCAATATGAGTATCAAAATTTTGAATTTTGTTTTGTAAAATGGGCAATTTATCTTTATTATTATTGACAGAATCAGATCGTCCATTTTATAAATCAAAATTTAAATTTTGATATATCTATCGACTTCTGATTAAGCTGATTTTTTGCATGGCAATACCATATTGCGGATCTAAAAATATGAACGGTTCAAATTACAACAATAGACGTTTGGTGGGACTGACAATAGGCGATGGTAAAAAAGTGGGATTTTACACCGGCACTAGATAGAATTTATATTCTCTAGCTATAAATACAACATGATCAAAATCTGTCTTCCTAACACCAGTACATCCCCAACCAGTAGGCGACAACAACAGATACAAAGGGCTTGTTTCTTTGGTTTTTTTCGTCTTTATTTAATTTTTTTTACATTTATTAGTTTTTCATCATTTTTTTTAAGATTATTGTTTCGTCATGAGGAGAAAAATCTAAAAGTAAAATTCTTATGAAATTCAATTCTCCAATTTTATTATTTCTTTGAACGTTCTAGAAAGTCACCTATTAACAATTAGAGTAAGTCTGTCTACACAAACAAATAGTGCACATATTTTGTTGTGAGACTCACTACGGATCTCACACAAACGATTCGAATCGTTCATTAAATGCTTAATTTGTTGCGTTGATCCTTGACTTGAGGCCCTGGATTACACTTTTCAAGGGTCTTCATGAAAAATCAGCTCAATCTGATACCTATAGATGCTTAATCCAATTATCTAATTTTTCATTATCTGGTTCTTTGCTTCTTCTTTTTTTATTTTTTATTTTGTAGATATTGATATCCAAAGACGAGCCCATGAAAGGAATCGATATGCTAGATTTACACCTGAACAACGACAACATAAAATACAAAATGCATGTCTTGCACAATAGGAAAAGGAAGCGCACGGTGAGCCCTCTATAAAAGCCTCGTATAACCAGCAACACATATTGGAAAACATCACACGAGCCAATAATTAAAATCATAATAAAATCGGCTTTGACTCCTTTTCATGATTTCCCACGTCAAGTGTAAATAGCTACTATTAGGATTAGAAAAAGCAAAGACAAATCAAAACAGTACCCATGCCACAAATTCTGGGTGGGCAATAGGGGAAATAATATCACGGGTGAAAGTTTAAACGGCGTTTATAATTATTTTTTTTTGGAGAGGATAAGAGGAATTATTTTATTAATTTGATCAGTAGATATGACAAGAAGCTAATAAAGAGAATGACAAGTATGAAATGTTAATTGGTCTTAAAGATGATTAAGACAACTTGAACTAACGTGCATTTGGTCATCACTGCTTAATTTGTAGGAACCAAATGCAGAAAATTTGCTGCAAGTTTGCAATTGTTTACTGGTGTCAAATATCATGCAGTACGTAATTTTTTTTGTGAGAAACATGATACACTTCTCTTTTTTTCTGGTCTTCATTATTTTATGGTTACACAATCTTATTGAGCTTTATAGTTGACCGTCTTTGTTTTAACCATGTTACAAATTTACTAAAATAAGAATAGAGTCCTTCTACCACCACATCCATTTATGTGGGCCCCACTCTTATTGTGAGTGGAGGCGTGTAAATGGGTGTGTGAATGAGTGTGATGATAGAATTATTGATGAGGATATATATATTCCCAATCCTACTCGATCTCCAAGAGTCGGGAGATCTAGACTCACGCCTGACTTCCATAGTCGCATCTGCTTTTATTTGTTGGATTTAGGGGTGGGAATTTTCCACACGACATGAGAACACGACACGAAATTAGCGGGTTAGGGTCGGCTATTTCTGACACGGAACACGAATATGACACGACATGATAACACGAAAAGTTAAACATGTCAGGTTAGGGTTGAGAGAATTCTGACACGAATACAAAATGATACGACACGACACGAGAATATATGAAAGGACACGATAACACAATACAAACTCAACACGAAGTTAGCGGATTAGAGTTGACTATTTCTGACACGAAACACGAATATGACACAACACGATAACACAAAAAGCTAATGTAAGCCCCATAGGTCGAGCTCCCTTTTGGCTAGTAATTTCATGACATAACACACATTTATGTGTATCCCCATTTTATCGAGTTATAATCTTTTATTTTATTTTTTTACACTAGAATGAGCGTCTGTTTTAAGAGTGGAATGAAATCAATGTGTATTGTAATGAGCGCATGAGTAATGGTGTTGGTCAAGAGTATCGAAGTCCGAAGAGTTCAGCTTTTAGCCTAAGTTTCCAAGTCACTGGCTCGAGCCACTATCGAGCACAGGTCCAGCCTACTAATCTGTCCAGCAGGTGGCTACACGACTGGCTTGAGCCAATTTTTAGCAGCTATATAAAGCTTCAGTTAGGGCCAAGAACGGATATCGAGAAAGAACGTGACATCTGATATAGCAGCCTTCGTGAGATTTTTCTCTTACATTTTAGAATACCATTGAAGGCTAGTTCTTATATATCTTGGAGAGTTATGATTACTAGGGCTAATCGATCAACTTCAAGAGTTTCCTATCATTCATCTACATTCGAATCATTTAAGCAAATCTTTTCGTGGAGTTCGAAAGGTTTTTCTGGAAGGCCTGAGGATTCAGATTCAACGATCATGCAAGGGTACAATAAACGTGGATTCGACAAATAGTTCTTAGCACTCGTGGTGAGGATATAGTCATTGAGTAAGAATATTTGTAATCGTACAATATTTTTAGTGCATGATTCATTTATGTGGTTTTTATCCCATCTAGGAGTTTTACCATGTATATCATGTGTTCTTTCTATTTATTGCTCTCCGTTGTGTGATTGGGTTGATACATTGACTAATGAGTTCTTGATTGAGAGATTATCTATAGCAAATCATTAAACCTAGGCGAGCTAGGGTTTTTCAGCTAAACAGATCGGGTTAGGGTTGAGAAAATATTGACACGAACACGAGATGACACGACATAACACAACATGATGCCCACCCCTAGTTGGATTCATGAAAGGCCTAAGATCTTCCTGTTGAGATGCGTCTTTGCATACGTAACTTCATTAGTTGGATTATTAGGTATACTCTTTACGACAAAAAAAAAAAAGGAGCCAAAATGTGCGAGAAACAACATAGCTAGAAGGAACAAAAAATGGGTGGACTGGTGGATGCACCACCACAAGCTACCGTATGAAAACTAGGGAAAAGAAACAAGTGTTTTGTTATATTGAGATGAAGTTATCTTGTAATGACGAGAAGAATTTAAAAAGTAAAAAATTACGATCGAAATTCATATTTTTTTTAATAAAGAAGAAAAAATTGGCTTATTTTTGTCTTCATTCAAAAATTTTAGGTTTCAGTCATAATTTTTTATTTTTTAAATTCCTCCTATCATGTCGAAGCAATAATCCACAAAAAATTAATAAAAAACAAATAAATGTGAAAAAAATTGAATAAGGACAAAAAAACAAGTCACGAACAAGCCAATTTTCCATTCATAAGTTGAATTTTCCATTCGATCAGAATCAAAACTAGCGTGTTGCGAGATGCGTATATCTTTTTTTTTTTTGTCTTTTTTCAATTTTTTTTTCGTCTTTGATAGTTTTGCATCAAACTTTTGTGACTTAATGATTGGTCTCGTCAAACTTTTGGGTGGTGGGCGAAATAAATTTAGTTTTGTTTTGATGGGTGGTAGGTTTTGAGGTTTGTGGTCGGCGGCTGATTCAGTGGTGTTGCGGTGTTTTCCAACAGCAGCAGCTGTGTTACTAGTGTTGGGGGTTCTCGTAACAACACTGGTTTGGTTGCTCTGGGCCGTCAACGGCAGATCAGGTGTGATGGAGAGTCTGGTCTTCGGCCGCCGTGGTCGCTTGGGCCTGTCGAAGTAGCTTTCCGGAGTTTGCCTCGGCTCTCGCGTCCAGAGTTTTGCATGACAGCAGAGGCTTGCCATGGAGTCTCCCCGGAGTTTCTCCTCTGCTGGAATGGTCTCTGTTCCAGTCGGCTGGTGGTCGGTGTGGTTTGACCATGAGGGTTATTTCTTCCTTTACGCTTGTTTTCTGTTTGTTGTTTTCGATTACATCTGCTCCTTGTTGTGTAATGGTTTGTGCTGGGATTTCATTTGAGATCTTTCTGTCTTGTCCCGGACGGGATTTCATATTAGCACCTAATGTTGATTTGCTTTTGCAGGGTGTCCTAGGGTCTCAGATTAGATAGTTTGGTGCACTCTTGTATTTTGTAATGTAATTTTCGCCTTCGGGTGTAATGAAATTGACTGATTCAAAAAAAAAAAAGTGATTGGTCTTGTCGAGAAAAATCGAAAAAGTAAAAACTTATGATTGAAACTCATAAATTTTTTCAAAAAGACAAGAATTTTTTTTTTTTTTTGTCTTATTGACTTATTTTTCTCTTTATTCAAAAAATTCTAAGTTTCGATCAAGTTTTTTTACTTTTCCAATTCCTCTCCTCCAAACGAATCAATAAGTCACAAAAATTTGACGCAAAACAAAAAAATGCAAAAAAATTTGGAAAAGGACAAAAAAATAAGTCACGTAACTTTTTAATCCAAACCCTAGGCGGGACTACCATGAGAGAAACTTATTCACGGTGAAGCGCAATTCATCAGTCCATTCGCGCAATCGATGAATGAGATGTGTTTTTAATTTTGACTGGTCAAAATAATTATTACTGTTCACAATTGGTTTTTAATTCGGACTATTCAAAACGTTTTTGGACATGTGTAATTTAGCACAGAAGAATTGAGAGAGAGAGAGAGAGAGAGACCTGGGGTAAAGAGACGTGAATTTTGACTGGTCGAGGCTTCCACCCTTTTTTCTACAGCTTACCGAGTCTTTGTGCAACCTTCATTCCCAGTAAAATATGGTAAAGAGACGGGAATTTTTGGTGGGCTACCTTCATGACCCATTAGGTCATATAAGTTGACCCAATTTATGCCCATTAGGTCATATATGGATTGGGTTGGGTCTATTTTTTAGTTGATGGGTCTGGGTTTGTTAATGGGTCTGGGTTGCCACGCATCGATACTTAGAGCTATGTCATCCTTTGCATTTGCTAGATGAATACTAAAACTCTCTTGGTGTTTTGACTCCTTATCTAGTAAATGAGCTTAATGATAAATCTTCCGGTTTGGGAGATCATTGACGCATATTTCAACCCGAGTAATTCAAGAGGAAAGTTGATTGATTCAAGTTATGGGTGTTAAAATCCCCTTAATCTAACTGCTTAGTTAAATTGTTTTCAAATCACACTTTTATCGCACACTTTCTTCGTTTCAAACAACGCCTAAAAGTTAGCCATCTCAAGGCCACAATTCTTAGGTGGCATTCCGGTTTCCCGAAAAAGGAAATTTTAGAAAAAGAAGGTAATTTCAAGTTCAAAAATCATGTGTTTACGTAAATAATTTTCCTACCAATATGGATCTTATTTGATAGATCTCATCAAGATCTTTTAAACGGTGCAAAAAAAAAGGGTAAATTATAGTTACCCCCCTCTAACTATGTCTCGCATACACTTATCCCCCTCTAACTTTTTTTTTTTGGCACTTAACACCCTCAAACTAACGGAAATTCAAACGGTCCTAACTTCAAACGGTCATAACTTCTTCGTCCAAAATCGAAAATATACAAATTATATATCGATTTCGAGGTCTTGAAATCAGCTTTCTAATGACACCAAAATCACATCACGATTCAAAGTACACGGAAAGTTATGATCAAAATAGTAAGGGCTGGTAGACAGAAAGACCGTTTTGATCATAACTTTTTGTGTGCTTTGAATCGTGCTGTGATTTTGGTGTCATTAGAAAGCTGACTTCAAGACCTCGAAATCGATATATAATTTGCATATTTTCGATTTTGAACGAAGAAGTTATGACCGTTTGAATTTCCGTTAGTTTGAGGGGGTTAAGTGCCAAAAAAAAAAAGTTAGAGGGGGGTAAGTGTACACGAGGCATAGTTAGGGGGGGTAACTATAATTTGCCCCAAAAAAATTGAAAAAATATTTTTTATTTGCATTATATTTGAGTTTGAAATTACCTCCGTTTGAAAAAAATGAACTTTTTGTAAAAGTGGAACACCCTCTACTCCTACAAATCCAATCAAGCCATGATATTCTCTTGGGTATGATCCCGGACTTCCAAATTATTATGCTTTAATGAACGTATTGACCCTTCGCTTGGGGTGATCATATCAACACACTTGTAATAAAAGAACCTAGCATGGTAAGCCAAGGCATAGTGTGAAATTACATTATTGCCCTCGTAAGGTTTGTTCTTGCATGTGTTGAGCTGGAGGTAGTTTAGGTATTGTATGTTAATACTTGGTTCTCCGAAATTTACCGAATCAAATGGTTACTTAATTTGTTCCGGATTTTACTACTGCCTCTCCTGAATTTTCAGAGTGTAAAGTGGAAACTTAGGTACAAAGGCAAAGAAAGTCTTAAGTCATGAGTGTATTTTCCTGATTCAGAGAGTGATTCAGGGAGAGCAGAGAGATTGCTTCCTCAAGCATAATTGGTCCATGACTTAAAGCAATTCAAAACAGGTAGAACCCAACCACCCCCTTCCCCCCCACCCCCCCCAAACAACTCGATCGTTCTTCCTTTGCAAGTCGCCCATTTTGATGCTCTCAGCTAACCCATCAATCATCATCCACCGTCTCCTAACCGCGCGGACAACTTTCATGAGTTTCATCCACAGCCAAGTTCTCTAAATTTTTGTGATACAGCCAAGGCAAACCAAGAGCTAGCCGCTTCTTAGGTTAGCTCTCACCATGTATTTCTTGGTATGTATTAATTAATTTGTATTAAGTCTTTTTTTTTGGCAGGATGTATTTTGTATAGGCGGGTTTTCTCATGTTTGGTCTATATACCATTGTCATAACAGAAGCCTTTTTTCCCTTCTTTTGTTTCGATTTGTGTAATTTTCTTTTGCTTTGATTCGATTTTTGCAGGATCTATAACGGTTGGGCTTTCAGTTTGCAATTACATTCTTAGGTATAATCTGGATCAGGTTTTGTTCCTCTTTCCGTTTCCCTATTTTTCCTGGTGCTTTTTATTTATAAAAACTGTATTCATTTATGTGCGAAAAAGTTTTCGGGAAAAAAAAAATAGAAAGACAGTTTGTCGTGAAGAAAATACTGTATATGTGTTTGTGTGTGATGAGCTTGGTTTGGAGTTTCAGATTTCTCATGATCCTCAAAAAGAATTGCGTTACAAAAAATTTCAAGAGAATGTCATTCGACTTATTTAGGATTGGTGTAATGAATAGTAGATAATGAACCCAATATGTGAACAATTAGTTTTAGCTTGGTCCCGTCCTTGGTAATTCTAAGGCATTGTCTTAACTTGAAGAAGGATAAAGGGAGGTTTGGCACAAAAATGAACTACTTGTTTGGCATCCATTTACATTGACTTTTGGCTGGGATCATTCATTTGTGGTAATGTCTTTGGTCTCACACACACACACACACTCTCTCTCTCTCTCTCTCTCTCTCTCTCTCTCCGAAATAGTTAAAATGTACATTGACAAGCCCAATCCAATAATTAAAGTCAATTTTTTTCATTCATAATTAAAGTCAATTTTTTTCATTCATAATTTAGCTAAAGCTGTTGATAATCTAGAAAAGTTGTTGCAAATCTGGAGCATATGCATTTTTAGGTAACCATTTTATGCTTCTTCAAATACTCAAATCTGATGTAATTTCATGTTGTAGGATTTGTTTGATCGGATGGAGAAGGAGATGAAACCCTGTAGTCATGGTTCCTATAATTGCTTGAGGTGTGCATGCAGCTGAAGAAGCTGAAACTGGAAAGGAAATATATAGCAGTCTTGCTGAGTCACGTAAAACTTGTAATAAGAGTGGTACAAATGAACAAGGTTTTGAGAAATGGTCAAAAAAGGGAAAAGGAAAACCATTTGGGAATGCAAGGATGGATTCTATGCTACGTAATATTGTTGGAAGTTCTATGGTTGAATCCTCGTTCAATATGGATTTTTAGTTTGTTTTTTTTATTACTGCATTATCATTAATGTGTGAAAATAACCATTCCTACACCGAGTATCAATTAAACCATTGAGCACGTAGAAACGTGCAAAGCACGAGTATTAGACTAGTATTGATATATAGACGGACGAAGCAGATGTCCTTTTTCTAACTTCTTTACTGTGAGCGAGTGTGCTGTGACTCTAAAGGTTGAGCCACAATGATGATTTGTGTTTTTGTCTCAACAAGCGAGGACTTAGCAATTTCCTAAACGTGTAGGAAAAGAAGTAACAATGAAAAATGCTAACTTTATTAACCGTGTAATAAAGTTGGGTACAATGGGAAAGTAAAAAAAACCCAAATACTTGATGAAGTGAGTTGGATTGCAGGAAAAGCGAAGATAAAACAAACTTTGGTAAAAGTTTGAATTGATCTAAGCGCTAAATTTTGTGGTGTTGAAACCCTTTTCCTATCTTGAGTTCTCATATTTATAGGCAGAGATGCTCCATAGTTTTGCATGGGATGAGTTTTCCGCCTCTCTTTTTGTGCCAAGTGTTCTTGTAACCTCCACTTCATGAGATCATAGGTAGTTACCAGATGCAATGTATATTTCCCACATGCTTTTCTTATTCGTGGGTAGTTAATAGAAGTTTACAAGTGATAGTGGGCCTACCCCACTTCCTTTTTCCGTGGGTATTTAATTGATCCTGAACCATTTGATTTAGGCATTGTTCTTCTAAATAAGCCATTGGCTTTCCCGCTAAAAATGAGCCAAACAAATCCAAAAAAAAACAAAAATAAGCCAATAAGCCACTTGTTTCGTCTTTATTTAAAAAAAATTGGATTTCGGTCAAAAAAATTTACTTTTTAGATTCCTCTCGTCGTGAGAATGCAATAATCTCCAAAAAATTGACAATAAGCCAAGTGATGCGAAAAAATTTTGAATAAGGACAAAAAATAAGCCAAAGTGGCTTATTTGTCCGAACACCCCTTTAGTCAAATGGCCATGTAAATAACATCCGATACATCTCTCCTTTCTAGGGAATGTTCCATCAAAAATAATAAAAGGCCTAATTCTTTTATTTTACTAATCATGGGCTTCGAATAATCATTTTCCATAATTAATAACTTTGAACCCATAGCTAGATTGGACTAAAATTAACCAGGCCCATTTAGCATTGTCTTGGCCCAATATATCTTTATTTCATAGTCCAGTTTAATTAAATAGCTCTCCAACGCTTGTCTAGGATTGGATGCCAAAAACGGATGTAAACACAGTCACCTTAAATTTTTGTGATTTTAATAGTCCGGAATTTTTTTTACCATACTTAACCAAATTATGATCTCTATTTTTAATACACTTAAAACTTGATCAATATTTAAAACGTTCATTTTGTCAATTTTTTCCTCGTATGGATAATGGCTTACCCAGGCCAATTCTCTTTTTGTATAGGTTTATGGATACGTCATGATATCCTTACATTGCCTGTTTTGCTGAATTAGTTCGACATATATGCATTGCTGAACACATTGATTTTTTTTTGTTTTTTTTTGTTGCAAAGGATACTACTACTATTACGAATTAGCAATAAGTCTAGGATACTTAACCCCTACAAGGTCTTGTTGTAACTGAAATAAAATTACATCAGGAGCAACAGAAAAAGAAATTAATCCTACTGATAAACAAAAAGCCTCTTTAGCCATCAAGTCCGCACAGAAGTTTGCCTCACGAGAATCAAATCTCAGCTCCACCGCCTGGAAATGATCAAGCAACCACCAGCACTCAGTAATCAGATTATGCAAAGGATGTGAATTGTTGATCCTTAATCAAACTAACGATAGAATTATATATTATCCAAACTAACTTCAATCCGAGGCCAACTGTTAGCCCAAGCGAGGTGTAAACCATCACGCAAACCCCATAACTCAGCTGCTAAAATGGAGCAAGTTCCAATTTTACATTGAAAACCTGCCAAAAAATTACCGTTGTGATCTCTAATCAAAATCCCGGCCACTGCAGTACCACAACGATCAACTCCACCATCTGTGTTAACCTTAACCGTTCCGGCAGAGGCTGAACACATTGTTTGTACCTTAAACAGCTGCACGACAGTATTGAGATATGATTTGGTGATTCTGTATTTTTTTTTAAAAAAAAAAAATCATCTTCATCTTCTAAGATTTTTTGTGGCCGTCAAAAGAAAATTAATGGTCTAATACATTAGCGTTTGGGTGCAGTTCTTCTTTTGTTGCACTGGAACCCCATCGTCGTCATGTAGGAAAGTCGACCAAGAATTACGAAATAAATCTTGATACATCCCCGAAAATGTAACTAACGAAGTTCCTCTCTCAGCAGTAAATTTTTCTTCGTCTGGGATCTTGGCAAAAATACTCCATTGGATGGCTGCAGGCTTCTGTTTCTCGCGGGCTAGTGAGTAAAAGCACAATCATGCTTGGTGCTTGTAATGGATATTACTATATTTGCCTTGTTACAAACAAATGATGGATGTCGACTCTTGCTTTAACTGTATACTCAATGAACATGTTGTTCTTCTGATAACTTGTCGTAGTTTCAGTCCTTCGTCTTCTTACTTTTCAGTGCCAAGGGGAAATTTAAGGCAGCCGTTGTGGAAGCTCTAGGAGGACCCAATGGGATAAATTTTAGGGAGGTGGTAGCATGTCTAGGTCTGTCATCCTTGGGAAAGATTGGCTGCACAATCCGTAAAACGGTTACCCAGGTTTGAAGAAGTTATCAAAGTTGTATCGGTATCGTTTGGTTTTTCTGATTGAACATCTTTTGCCAAATATGTGTTTCTTGTTCCAGTTGAATTTCAAAGTTCTGAGGGCATCGTGGAGGTTTGCTTGTAATTGTTGCAGTTGATTTCCGAAGTTCTGCGTGCACTGAGGAGGACCGCGTTTTAACCATTGCTGTTGAGTTCCGAAGTGCTGAGGGCGCACTGAGGATGCCGAAGTCTAATGGATGCTGACACAAGATTGTTTTCGTCATACTATTCCTCTTTGACACTGGTCATCTTGTTTTTGCCACACTGGATGAGAAGGAAAAACCTTGTTTCTGTTTTCTCTTCAAATAACAATCTAAATACTGGTAATACTTGGAGAAAACCCATCTGAGAGTTATAATCATCGTCTTCAACCTTTTTAGGTCTCTATTGTGTTTTGGAAGATTGATTAGACTCACATAACGATGTCCTTAGTTTCAAGGGTGTGAAATTTGTTGACCTAATTACAAGTGGTATCAGATTTTATTCCGTCTATCTAAATGTTCTTTGGGGTTGAGGAATATCTCGTGTTTGGTTCCATGGGCATGTTAAAATCTTAAAACGAGAGGGGTTTTTGGGTGCATACGTGCATGAGTGACACAGATTCAAGAGGATCTTTTATTACCCTTTATTGTCAATTTAGCTTTTGGGATGAACTCATTTCCTCTGTCATGGTGTTTGGTAGGTATTGCTTTATAAACTCTATTTCCTGCAAGAGGGCTTCAAACTAAATGGGATTTTGCCTTCAGAAGCAACTATGGAAGCTCTGTCATCTTGCCTCATTTTTCAATTTATTGATGGTCAAAGTTCTGTTTCTCAATTCCTTGGAACCGTTTGGAATAATATGGTTACAGGATTCCTATAGAACCACTCCGATCTGGATAATGTAAACTCTTAATGCAAAACTACTGTAAGTTGACGAAACAAATGTGTCTTCTGTAAGTGGGTGAAATTTCATTAGGGAGGGCAAAGTGGGTATTTGGGGAGAGTTTCTAGGGCGAGGTTGTGATAACCAAATAATGAGCGTGATGAGATTGTGATTTTATGAGTCACAAGGAGCGTACGTCTTATTTGACATAATAAAGATCGTGTTATTACTACTCCAAATACTCCATCCTTTCTAAATTGATAGTCCACTACAAAAAGATGTGCAATTTTTGAACCAAAACATAAAGCACTTCCATGCATCATTTTTTGAATTTCTTGACATTGAATTAAAGATTGCAATTAGTTCTTTAATTTGGTGCCAAAAAAATTTAGAAAACAATGCACGGAAGAGTCAATTTTTTAATCCAAAAATTGCACATCTTTTCATTGTTGACTATCATTTAGAAACGGAGGGAGTAGTAAATTGTGAGCTAATACATAATTGTTGAGCCAAAATCGAAGCAAAATCAAACAAATTAGGGTTCAGAATCAACAGACGTGCAACCAGCTAGAGTAGAATCAACACCCAAACTACTTCACAAATGTACTTCACACCAACATATCTGGTGATGCAACTTAACAAATCAAACTAGATTGAACTACATCAAAACCTTTATACCTAAGGATCAGCAGCATTCAAATACGTCCATATCTAGAAAGATACAAAAGTCCGCAGAGAACAATGATTACAGAAAGAAACTGCACGTGCAAAATGATGAACCTCTTCAACAGCCATGCAAGGATGGGACAAAGCAATCTACCTATTATGATCAGACTAGGATTCCCACCTCCACCATCACCTTCAGCATCATCATTATCATCACCACCATCATCCAGATCACCATCATTCCATCCTTCAAAACCATCATCCCCTCCTCCACCGCCCCCACCTCCATGCCCCCAAACCGGTGCTATCCCTGGAGTATCATCCTCCTCTGATGGAGTTTCTACATTTATCTACAAATTAAAAACAAAATAATTAGATCAGCTTTCCCATCAACAAGAAATGACCCGGAATTTGGTACCAATTCCAACTTACCTGCGGCTGCGGCGGCAGGATTCTCCTTGTAAGGACTAGTTGAACCGGTCCCAACTGAGAGCTTGAACCATACATGTTAGAGATCATTTCCACCTGTTCAATGCAATTTAACACCTCAAGCTGTATGAATTACAAGTTATAACTAGAATGAAAAACACGGAAAACAGAAATTAACCGCTTCTTTTGTCTGAATTGCTTGCAAAATATCATTCGAATCCATCCAGCAATCCTGTGCTTTCAGTTCATTTGGTTCCTGCAATTTCATCCTTCCAGAAATAAATCAAAATCGACAATCATCAGAAGCTTAAAGCTCATTTAACTTAGGCGCAGAAAAACAAGTCTGTAATTGTTAGGATCGACACACACGCACACGATTTACGAGTATAAACAGTAAAGAATAAACACAGAGATATACGTGGTTCCCCAAAACCCGGTACGTCCACGGGAGCGAGAGCGGCTGCTGTTCTTTATTATCACAGTAATGAATTAGGGTTTACAACATAGAGTATTTATACCGACTCTATTTTAACCCTAATCTGGTATTTGGTCTGTATCCCAAAAATACCCATGTACGTACCGTACCGTACCGCGTTGCCCCCCGCACCCCCAATTACGGATCCATGAGCCACAATTCTAACAATCTCCACCTTGGCGAATTTATTCTCACCCATTCAGAAGATAATCATCGCCATCCAGTAAGTTGGGGGGATGCCTCCCTTTTCCTAGCACCGGGAGACATTAACCAAGTCCAAGCAATGCTCGAACTTGTCTGCAGTAACCGTCTTTGTCAACATATCAGCTGCATTCTCAGAAGTGTGCACCTTTTCTAGTATCAAATCACCAGCATCAATCAACTCTCTCACCTTGTGAAACCTCACGTCGATATGCTTGGTTCGAGCATGATACACTTGATGCTTTGCCAAATAAATGGCACTCTGACTGTCACAATGCAACTGAACTCCACCTTGATCTATGCCAAGCTCCTTAACAAACCCTTTCAACCACAATGCTTCCTTAGCAGCCTCAGTCACCGCCATATACTCAGACTCAGTAGTAGATAGAGCCACCAGAGGTTGTACCATGGATCTCCAACAAATAGGCCCACCTACAAGTGTAAACACATAACCAGTTGTAGACCTTCTGTCATCTAGACCCCCAGCATAATCCGCATCCACATACCCCACAACTGAAATCTGATCCCGTTGTTTGCCAAACATAATCCCACGATCCGAAGTACCTCTCAAGTATCTGAACATCCACTTGACCGCCTTCCAATGATCTCTGCCTGGATTGGCCATGTACTTGCTGACTGTACTAACTGCATGTGCCAAATCGGGTCTCGTACAAACCATTGCATACATTAAGCAACCCACTGCACTCGCATAAGGAACCTTCGACATATCTTCAATTTCTTCATCTGACACAGGACACTGAGCTAAAGATAATCTGAAATGACTTGCCAATGGAGTGTTGACCGGTTTGGCATTAACCATACTAAACCTCTCCAACACTTTCACCACATAATTCTTTTGAGATAACCACAACTTACCAGCTGACCTATCTCTGCGAATCTCCATCCCAAGTATCTTCCTAGCAGCTCCCAAATCCTTCATGTCAAATTCTTTACCTAATAAAGACTTCAACCTATTTACCTCAACCATACTCCTTGCAGCAATCAGCATATCATCCACATAAAGAAGCAAGAAAACATAGGAACCATCATCAAGACTCTTAACATATACGCAACAATCATACTCACAGCGTGTGTACCCAATCCGTATCATGAAAGAGTCAAACCTCTTGTACCATTGTCTTGGAGACTGTTTCAGCCCATAAAGTGACTTCTTCAACTTACAAACAAGATGCTCAGTCTCTGGCTGCATGAACCCATCAGGCTGCTCCATGTATATGACTTCCTCCAAATCACCATGGAGGAAAGCCGTTTTCACATCCATCTGCTCTAACTCCAGATCATAGCTAGCCACCAATGCCAAGATAATCCTGATTGACGTATGCCTCACCACTGGAGAAAAGACCTCATCAAAATCAATCCCCTTCCTCTGTGAATACCCCTTTGCCACTAACCGAGCCTTGAACTTTTCCCTCTCCTTTTCTGTTGCTGCCTCTTTCCGCTTGTATACCCACTTACAACCCACTGGCTTCTTTCCCTTGGGCAGTTCTTTCAACTCCCAAGTCTTATTCTTATGCAAAGACTCCATTTCCTCTACCATGGCTTCCATCCATCTATCCCTTTCAGAACTTGTGATAGCATCCTGAAAAGTAGACGGATCCCCACTAGTAGTAGTCAATGCATAAGAAACCAAGTCCTCAAACCCATACCTCACCGGTGGCTTGATAGTGCGCTTGGTTCTCCCAGCGGCCAAGTTTTGCTGCTGCTCCTGCTGCTGCTGTTGATCAAGCTGTGCATTTGGCTCTGTATCACCTCTATCAAAACCTTCCAGCTCAATCTGTATGCCCTGCTGTCTGCTGCTCACTTCCTCTGACTCAGCTTTTTGAACCTTTTGATGTGCCTTGACCATAGAGTCCTCATCAAATACCACATCTCTACTGATCACCACCTTCTTTGTCTCTGGATCCCAAAGCTTGTATCCTTTGACCCCTTTCTCATAACCAAGAAAGATACACTGTCTAGACTTCGCATCAAGCTTTGACCTCTCATCACTGGGAACATGAACATAGGCCGGACACCCAAATATTCTCAACCCTGAGTAGTCAACCTCTTTCTCTGTCCACATCTCCTCAGCTACCTTCCCATCCAAAGCAGCACTCGGTGACCTGTTTATGACAAAGCATGCCATACTCACTGCTTCTGCCCAAAAAACCTTCGGAAGTCCCGCATTCAATCTCAAACACCTTGCCCTTTCTGCAATGGTTCTGTTCATCCTTTCTGCCACCCCATTCTGCTGAGGTGTCTTTCGAACTGTAAAGTGTCGCTGAATCCCCTGTTCCTCACAAAACTTCAGAAAAGGCCCATTCTTGAATTCCTTCCCATTATCTGTCCTGAGGCACTTAATCTTTTTCCCTGTTTGGTTTTCCACTTCAGCTTTCCACACTCTGAACTTAGCAAAGACTTCAGACTTGTGTTTCATGAAGTACACCCAAACTTTTCTCGAAAAATCATCGATAAAGGACAAGAAATACAGAGATCCTCCTTTCGAAGCTACCCTCACTGGCCCCCAAACATCTGAATGAACGTAGTCAAGAATTCCCTTTGTTCTGTGAGTTGCATTCCTAAACTGCACCTTACACTGTTTCTCCAGAACACAAAACTTGCAGAAATCCAATTTACAAGATTTAACCCCTTTCAGCAGATCCCTCTTATGCAGCTCTAACATCCCACGCTCTCCCATATGTCCCAACCGCATATGCCAAAGCATGGTATCATCAGTATCATCTGTTGTAGTGACAGCAGCTCCACCTACAACTGTACTCCCTACCAACTTGTAGATATTTCCAGGAACCTTGGAACCTTTCATAATTACCATGGCACCCTTCGTTACCCTCATAACTCCACCTTCTGTTTTATAACCACAGCCGTTAGAGTCTAAGGTTCCCAACGAAATTAAATTCTTTCTCAAATCTGGAACATGTCTAACATCCCCTAAAGTTCTCACAACACCATCAAACATTCTAATCTTTATTGTGCCTATTCCTATGACTTTACACGATGCATCGTTACCCATAAGAACATTACCACAATTCACTGACCTGTAGGTGTTGAACCAATCCTTGTTAGGAGATACGTGAAACGAACATGCCGAATCCAGAATCCATGAATCTGCCAAGTCATTCTGACCGGCTGAGACCGAAAGCATATCACCATCATCTGACTCCTGCTCCACAACGTTTGCAGAAGTTGATGATCCATCTTTCCTCTCCCCTGCCTTTCCCTTCTTCTTCCAGTCAGTCCCCTTTCCCCTCTGCGGACAGTCTTTCTTCATGTGCCCCGGTTCATGACACCTGTAACACTTGAACTCAAACGTGCCCTCGGACCTGTTCTTTGACTGAGACCTCCCGTGCCCCGAAACTGATTTACCCCTCTCCTTCTTCCTGCCTCGATCCCCGTACCCCTTAACCACCAGACCTTCACCCTGCAGCGATTCTGTTTGTTGCTTGCGTTGATTATACGCCAGAAGGGCTGCAGTGACTTCCTCCAGTTCTAGGGTTTCTTTCCCCCAGAGTAAGGTTGTAACTAGGGTTTCGAGAGAAATCGGTAGTGAACACAGTAACATCAGCGCTTGGTCTTCCTCCTCAAATTTTACGTCAATCCGTTGAAGGTCGCTCACAACCTGATTGAACGTGTTGATATGCTGAATCAAATCAGCCCCCTCGGCCATCTTCAACCCAAACAGTTTCTGCTTTAGAAACAGTTTGTTCGTCAATGATTTTGACATATACCTGCTCTCCAGTTTGGTCCAGACCCCAGCCGGCGATTCATCACCTAACACGTGATACATGACTTCGTCTGCAAGACACAGACGAATCGTACTCACCGCCTTCATCTGGAGTTCTTCCCAATCGTCATTCGACATGGCTTCTGGCTTCGCCTTCAACCCCTTGTACAAACCCTGCTGCACCAACAGATCCTTTACCCGCTGTTGCCACAATCCGAAATTCGAAGTTCCATCGAACTTCATCACATCGAACTTCGAAACAGACGAACTCGATGACATCGTTCTTCTGTGTGATCTTAAAAACAGCCTGAAGCTCTGATACCACTTGTTAGGATCGACACACACGCACACGATTTACGAGTATAAACAGTAAAGAATAAACACAGAGATATACGTGGTTCCCCAAAACCGGGTACGTCCACGGGAGCGAGAGCGGCTGCTGTTCTTTATTATCACAGTAATGAATTAGGGTTTACAACATAGAGTATTTATACCGACTCTATTCTAACCCTAATCTGGTATTTGGTCTGTATCCCAAAAATACCCATGTACGTACCGTACCGTACCGCGTTGCCCCCCGCACCCCCAATTACGGATCCATGAGCCACAATTCTAACAGTAATCAACAAGGAATTGAAGCTCAAACTGAAATTAATCGTGGTAAGACTATACAGCAACATTTACTGAACTACATTCCACAACCAGTCACTAAACTCATGAGAGAGAGAGAGAGACCTGAATGACATATTTGGTGGTGAGATCACCTTCAGTCTTGAAGGACGTGTGCGGGCTCATTGAAACTCCTTCATTTGAATCCATGTGGCCCTCCTCAAGTTTTAGTTCATTTGGTTCCTTTTCAATGTCATCCTGTAGAAATAAATCAGAATTGATAACACCAACAACGAAGAATAGAATCTAAATCAGAATCGAATATCTGTTTGGTATGATTTGCTTATAGTGACATCACAAACGCAGAAAACCTACATTTCTTAATCTACACTCATATGGATGAAGCTCGAACAAACTAGACGCAGAAAACATTCACCTAACGAGTTATCAAAGTCTACATTGTTCATTCACATAATATATTGTCTAGCACAAATGAACAAGTCCAATTTCAAGTTAATGGATCAGTAGGTACTGAAATAAAGTTCTTTCGAAAATCCGCATTTAATTGAGCAGACTTGTGATCATAGATTACCAGTTGAAGCACAAGTAAAGTAGAAGAAAATGTTCGCGATCAAATGAGAAATTGAACAGCTTAAACTAAGACCTGATCGTCGTTTTGTAGTTCATTCAATGAGTCAACGTGATGTATCACGTGTATAAATAAATTTTACCGAAACTGAATCGATTGGCAGGAAATGAAAGTGAAGCATCATGCTATAACTTGACATAACGCAAAGTAAACCTATATGTTCAAATCAACAATCATCAAAAGTTAAAGCTCGTTTAAATTAAGTGAAGAAAAATGTCCACGATTGACAAGGAATTGAAGTTGAAACAGGAATTAATCGTGATAAGTCTGTACGGCATCATTTAATTGAACAGCTTAAACTTAGATTTGATCATCGTTTTGAAGTTCATTCAATGATGTATCACATGCATAAACAAATTCTACCGAACCTGAATCGATTGGCAGGAAATGAAACTAAAGCATCGTGGTATAACTTGACATAACGCAAAGTAAACCTATTCGTTCAAATCAACAATCATCAGCAGTTCAAAGCTCGTTTAAATTGCGATCGACAAGGAAATGAAGCTGAAACAGAAATTAATCGTGATAAGTCTGTTCGGAATCATTTAGTTGAAGCTGAAACAAAGTTTACCAAAACTGAATCGATTGGCAGAAATTGACACAGAACACAAAGTATACTTATTCGTTCAACTCAACAACGAAATGAAGCGAGCGAGCGAGCGAGCGATAGAGAGAGAGAGAGAGAGAGAGAGACCTGAATCGGATTTGGTATCGAACTCGCGCTCAGCATTTCCATGGCTATGGGGTTTTGGCGGTTTCAGTGAATTTGTTGGCTCTTTCGAATTTTCAGTAAATCTCAATGGGGGTACTGGGGTAGTATATATAGTTAACATCACACATGCATGTATAGTGTGCCATCGAGGACGTATGTGCGAGTTTGTTGGGGCACGTGTTATTTCTTGAGTTCTGAATTTTCAAAGAATTTCTGAGGTGATTTAAAAAAAAAAAATCATTTAGCTAAAAAAAACTTAAATGATACAAATGCAAATAACTTTGTAGACGTTGCCCGATCACTTTTTTATTGTTTGAGTTGTCGTCGTGCAAACATTTACTAATGTTATTTTAAAATCATCACAAAACAAATTTAACAATGTACTTTAATTTTTGGCCACATTATATGCACAGTAGGAGTTTTTTTTTTTTTTTTTTTTAATCCAAAAAAATTAGTTAGAAGTTAGTATTAAGGGGAGGGACAGGGCGACCAGGGGATGCTGTTGAGCAACAACTCTGCCGAGTGGGTGTCAACCGGTTAATCCAGCTGTTCATTTTGGTTCGGACGGCTCGGATTGAATCTAAGCGCATGCAAATCAGAGTCGTCGATTACTTGGCAAAGATCTAAGCCATTGACACCGAATTCGCTGCTCAGTACCGCTGCCAATCACCCATTCCGGAAGAGGGGAGGATGAGATTCAAATGATCGAACCCCACACCTCATGCATGGAGACTAACTGCACTGGCACCTCAGTTGCAATTTAATTTAATACTAAAATGTTGCTTTCATTTGGAGTACTTTCAAGTAACTCGTTGAGTTGTTTGAAGAACCAATTTATCCATCGGAGAGTGTCACAACAAAAAAGACCAAAATGGCATGTATATGTCCCAAAACAAATTATAAGCTTCCAATTAAGCTTTTAAACTTCGAAATTGTCAGCAGTAATTGAAAGCTGTTCAAATGTATATCTAGAAGACAATGGAAAGATTATTTGTAAGTAATTAAAACTCCTATTTGAGTAATAAAACAACATAACCACACATTTGAAAGGATATTTTAAGCAATAAAACGATGGGCGTACCATTTAGGTCATGTTCTCTTAAACTTAACTTAAATTTGAAAATTTTATTCTTATTTAAATTTTTTTCGCATTTATTAGTTTTGCGCCAAACTTTTGTGAGTTATTGATTCGTCCCGACGAGAGGAATTGGAAAAGTAAATTTTTTTTATTTTTACCCAAGTATTTTGAGAAACAACAATATGCCCTAAAAAGTGGTTGTTTCTCAAAACTTTGGTAAAAATAAAAATAAAAATTTAACTTTTCCGATTTTTCTCGTCAAGACGAATCAATAACTCACAAAAGTTTGACACAAAATTAACAAATATGAAAAAAAACTCAAATAAAGATAATTCTCAGATTTAAATTAAGTTTAAGTTAACGGGGCCTTAGTGACAATTGATTGTACACCTCATTCCATGGGACCCACTCTCACACAAATGATCGGAGTTGTGAAAATTTGGTGTACACCAAATGGTGTACCCATAGCAGAACTAAATGAGGAACTAACTAAGAAAAAGTTTGTTGGGTAATTGAAATAGATGGACAAGAGTGATTGGATAAAACATAATGTGCGCCCTTTTTTTGGTCAATAGGCAAGAGCACGCAAGTTCATTGATACAAGTCATATAGCATCAACAAATAAATCAAATGCAGATCAACTATACAACTGTTACTACTGATAACCACCTTAAAGCTAAGATGCAGAAAAGTCATGGGTCCGAATCTAAAGACAACTTCATCAACCTCCACGACAAGAATGGAAACTCCCATTTGGAGCCATTACAAGGTAAAGAGCCATGCCTTTGCTGAAAGCCACCACCCTTTCCACACCGTTATAAGCATGGGCCGGCAAACGTGGATCGAATGTAAAGACAGTAGACACTCTGGGAAGGCGGATCTCCATAGCAAAGATAATGATATACCTATGGACATCAGCCATAACTGGACAAAATCCAGATGAAACCGGAATAAATCCGGACATAACACACAAAAACGAAAAGAAAAATCGGCCGAAGAAAATCCTTCGACCACCGCCGCCACACTTCACCCAACCTCAAACCAAAACAATCCCACCGCCACCCCTACCACACCGGATCTAAAGTCGACAGGGGGGTGCTGAGCTAGGAACACCACAAAAATCATAAGTCAGCTCCACCCAGCCGGAGGACAGCTCCAACTACAGACTCGAAGCCCGGAGAAGAAAAAGCCAGACGGGAGAGAGAGGGATGAGGAGGGAAAAGGGAGGAGAGAGCCGGGGAAGAGGAGAGAGAGAACCGGACCGCGCCTATAGTGTGAGCCTTTACTTGGTTGTCTTTTTGTGATAAGAATACAAAAAAGAGTTTTGAACGGTTTGAGAGGCAAACGCCTGTAATTACGCCCACTTAGATATTTAAGCTTATCCATGGGGTGGGGTGGGTTTCGCTAGCTTATGCACTGGAAAAGCTCTTATCCATCCGGGTCCAAAGGGAGGAACCAAACACCAGACAAGAGTGGATCCGAATTAGCTTATCCCCAAGGCCTTTATCCCCCTCCCTTATCCACCCGTCTAATGGGCCGTTAAATGAATCTTAGGTACAACTTATCCGATTTATTTAAAATTATCACTTTCTTTTTGTGAATCAAGTTACAAGAAAACCCCACTTATGCAACAAACCAAAACTGGGGCGGTTTTGCCATGCCAATCTTCCAACCAACTAAAATTTCATATATAAAACACTAAAAATAAACCTTCATTTACAAAATTATGCATTTACAGGAGACACAGAAAACGAGAGAAATGAAAAAATAAAAGTTCTATTCACTGACCCATTTGGATCAGCTAAATAGTAGAAGCAAATACCGGGAGAAATGTACCATTATCACTGACCCCACGAAAACCCAGCCACCAAAAATCGAGTCATCGAATTCACACCACTTTTCTTGCATTGAAATTAGCTCAAAGGAGCAGCCTTCTAAAAATCTGCCATGTAGAAGGTGGAGAAAAGCTACGCCGTCGTCTGAAAAGTCGAAACAGCTGAGTGTTATTCTACCACTCTTCAAGCCATTCTGGAGTATTGAGTTGTTCTACATATGGATTTGGTGAAGGAGAAGCTCCAAAGTCTTCAGAATGTGTTTCCAGGTGTTGAGCTATACGAGAGGTAATCTCAAGCGGAATAGGGAAGCTACTGTTTGTAATACCTTCCCAGTCGACACCATGAAACCATGGATGAGTTTTGACATAGTGTGCACCTTGGCTTCCAAGTCTTGTACTTTCATCAACTTCAAGTAACTGAACGAATAGATCTATCTCCACGTAAGAACACAGGCTCGGGAAACAGATAATACCACCACTGTGCTAAAAACGTGCACGTGTTTTAATACCTTGGTTATGAGATCAACAGCTTCAGGGCTCAATGTCTGGGGCAGAGTTAGCTGTCCTTTTGCAATCTTTGGAAATGTATCGAGCTCACTTTCTCTCCACGAACCAAATGGCATTTCACCTTGTAGCATGAAATAGATCAAGACTCCCAGTGCCCACCTGCACGTTTTCTACTAGTACTAAGATACCAGATCAGAATAAGAAAAAAGGAAACAAACAAATGCATGGGTACAAATGACAGTTAAAAGGCCTAATTATGAATCTTTTTGTTAGGACCATAGTGCACGGTTTCTATTTGTTGGCAAATCATGACAAAAATTTGTATCCTCATTTATCGAGTTGTATTTTATTTATTTTTGTTTTTAGAGCGTCTATTTAGGAAGTGGAAGGAAATCAATATTTTGTAATTAAGAGATTGAGCTTTTAGGTGAAAGAAGATCAAGGCAATCAAGGGCTTTGGCATTTAGCAATTTAGATAGGAAAGAAAATCAATAAAATTCCGTTTGCGGTATCCACGGCAACTCACGGAATATACAAGAAGGAAAAATCAAGTGGCCCATATATAGACAAGTCTATGAGGATTGGTAGGAACTAATAGATACAACAACTTCATATCATTTGTGCAGACTGATGGAATATTGAAAAGGAGGGTTTTTATTCTTTTGAATCTTGGAGTAGAACGAGATCGATGGATCATTGAGTGTACAAGACATCTCCGCGAGGTTTCAATATCTTCTTCAACTTATTTGAGAAAAGCCTCAAGGAGGAATCCTAGGCAAGTTAAAGTCCTTCGGTGGATTTCCAAGAAGCAAACGGAAGGCTTGTGGATTCAATACAGCAGCAGTCAAGCACTCGGTGTAGTGCACGTGGATTCGGCAAGTAGGTCTTAGGCTCGATTGTGAGGATTCAAATCGTAGGGTAAGATTACTTGTAACTACACAATGTTTATAGTGCTTGATTCCTTCCTATGGTTGTTTCCCGTTTAGGGTTTTCCATGTATATCTTGGTGTTCATTATTTTTTGCTTTCCGTTTGTGAGATTGATTTACTTTTCAGTTGGTGGGTTGATTAATTGAAGAGATAAATCATAGCAAATATATCTTCCTAGGTGAGCTAGGATTTTTCACTTTTATTCAAAAGAAATAGTTGGTTTGTTATGTTGGGGAAGCAAGTCACCCGCAAGGACTTGTTAGTCTGACAGAGACACAAGAAATCTAATGCTATGAGAGAGAGAGAGAGAGAGAGAGAGAGAGAGAGAGAGATAAGAGACACAAGTAATCTAAGAACAGTGGAATTTTCTCCTGTCCTAAGCTTCAGAAACCCTGCAATGTTTCCAACTGTGGCTGGTTCAAGACATTCGTAGCGGGAGGTGACAAGCGGGCCGTACTCCAGCCAAGTCTGGTCAGAGAGGATGTCATTCACTAAGTCAGGTTTTCCAGCAGCTGTCTTTGTGCAAGTCAAGGGACCTGAAGTCTGGTCCTTAGCTATACACCGCTAAATAGACCCTAGGTAGACCAAATGATGGAAAACTATACTGCCACAATCCACACTTGCACCCCCTTATTCATTCTCTTTCTTTCTCTCTGTGAATTCCACTTTCTTTTCCTGCAGGAATTCCCTTATCGATTAGTAAGTTGACAGAAGTCTCTTGAACGAAGTCTTATAGGATCGTGGTACAGCTGCCCCTTCCAGTATGGCTTCAAAGTTACACGACTAAACTACAATCACTACTATATTCCAGGACAGGAATACAGAGGAGAAAAATATTTAAGACCCAAAACAGAAGTAACTAAAAAAGTAAGACGCTGAACTATTTGAGGGGAGTAAGATGATCCAATAAGATATGTTCATTTAAAATGTGTGGTGGAAGTAACTTTAATGGCCGAGGCACATAGCCCCAATTGCACACACTACAATAGTACAATAAGAGGTAGAAACCCGGTAACTTTCGCCCCAACTACAGATCCCATACTACCCCCCATAAAAAGAAAATCACCATAGAGGAAATGGTATGAAATAGTGAGATATAGACAAAAGAAGAGAGTAATGTTATTCATGATCAAGATCTGAATGAGCAAAGATTTGCGAGGGAACTATTAGAGGGCAAGCTTTCCAGCAAGTGCACAGCAAACATTGATGAAGAGATGACAAGATTCAATGCCAGGAACTCAACAGACCTAGTAATGCTATGCAAATCACACTTGATAAACCATAGCATAAGATTGAACGAAACTTATGTGGTATATGTACAGCATACCAGTCAGCAGGGAGACCATGACCTTTCCCCTGGACTATCTCCGGAGCCAAAGAGTCTGCCATGCCACATATCGTGAATGTTCTTTCACCTGACAGCTTCTTCCCAAATCTGAAGTCCACTAGCTACAATACAGCAAAAGATTACCAATTCATAAGCACAATTATGTTCAATTTACCCCTCCACTTTTAAAAGAACAAGGATAAGCACCATGTAGTTAGTATCACATTGCACAACTGCAGATGTCAGTAAAAACATAAAAAGGATAGGAGATCAACCTGTAAATGTCCTTCCTGGTCAAACATTAGAACATCTGGAGAAACACCTCTGTAAAGAACCTCATTCTGAAATTCAAACAAATAGGTGAAGTATTTCTACATAAGTACTAACGTTGGCATACACAGGAACGGAAGCAATAGTTTCAGGCATCAAACCTTGTGTAAATCTTGCAAGGCAGTGACAACAGAGGCCGCACAGAATTGAGCAGATGCTTCATCAAGTGGGGTGTGAAGTATTGAAGAAAGTGGACAAGCAATGCGTGTATTTAAAAGTATGCCTGCATATGTTTGATCAGCACAAGTACACAAGATCTGTGGCACACCAGCTGAAGAGTTCATACTCTTCATCAGGTTCTTCTCTTTTAGAACCACTGATTCCTTTCCAAGACTTCTGATTTTATGCTTTGAATACCTCTTCAAGCTAAGCAAATATTCTGATAGATTGAGAAAGAAGGAAAAAGGAACAAAAAGTAATCAGTTTTAATCACCGACACTAATAGACTCTTCCATGGTTACTTTGAGCATCTAAACCTTCACCGCACAATGTCCTTGACAATGTAACTTTCATTCACAATATAAGGAACAAAACCGAACGCAGTGTCCTTGACAATGTAACTTTCATTCACAATATAAGGAACAAAACCGAACCTGCGTCTCTGAGAACTACAAGCCCGATCTCGCTGCAGTCAGTGGAATATAAACACGTCCTCCACTCCTACACAAAATTACCAGCATCCTAAATCAATTTCCAGTCCCCTTCTGTGTCAAGGTTACAAAAACATGCATGATAGCAAGACTTGAAGTCTTGAATCCTTACCAAATCAGAAATGTTCACCTTCCCAAGGGTAGAAGGATCAATACCTTCGGATTCCTTAGACCAGTTCAAGGCATAGTCCCTTGGCCTAGGTAATGTCAAATCAGGAGGACAGAGTAAGAAATTAAGTATAAAAATCGCAAAAGGTTTTCATTTACAGAGTTTCTCAATGAAAGGTTATTTCACATATATTTGCAAACTAGATCATAGCTTCATGAGATTACCACATACTTGTGATCTTCTTGCGAAAGCTTTGACAGAGGGCCAACAACAGAGTCAAACTTTTCTTTTGTTAAAACAGCACATAGTACATCACCCACAGCAACTGCACTCACTGAGCCAATGGGCTCACCAAGAAGAGTCCATTCACCAAAATAGCTCCCCTCATTCTTCTCTACCAACAGCTCTTTATTGCTCTGAATCTCATTGTCCTGACTTGATTTATTGGATTTGAGACTGCCTGTGTTTGGTTTATTAATCACTTCCTGATCAGCAAAAATTTTAACTGTCCCCTTCTGGATAATGTACAATCCTAAAAGAGCTTCATCCTATATATACAAATGGAGGAATGTGAGAAAAGCAAGACAGAAAACACAATGATTTCTGTTGAAAATAGAATGTGTACCCTATTGGCTATTGTCTGCCCATCAGAGAAAGGAAGTTCTGAAAGAGAATCTGCAATGTGACTCAGCTGCAAGATCGTCAACCTCGAGAGAAGATCTACTGATCGAAGCAACTTCAAGGATGTCAAATTTGAAAACTCTGACATAAGAATTCCTCGAAAGTCTTCCCTTCTAAGAGCCCAAAGAGTTCCACTGGTCACAGCACGGACGGAAGCCTGGAGTGGTTTGTTATACCTAAGTGAAACATATCCAAGGACACACTGCAGTAAGATTAATACTACCATGGTAAGCATAATAAGAAACCAAGGTGTGATTTTGGATTGGCAAAACACAATCTGATATTTAGCAACAGCCAAACCTTGGTACAAAAGAAATGGGTGACACGTCCCCCCGTAGAAACACTATAGAATACAAGGCAAAAACATAACTGACACAAACTGCCCTCCAATCCCCTGCTGATCAAACTAACAAAATCCTCTTAAAGGTTGGAGAAACCAATGCCCAAAAGGAAGACAAAAAACACAATTCATTCCACGAAGAATCAATATCATCTAACGTGCCCTCAAAAAATTGCATCTAGCTCTAGCCATAAAGATTGAAGAAATAAAAATAATAATAAAGCTTTCACTTTCTTGTTGCTTCCAAAACCTCTTCACTTAAAATTAGCATTGGGGAACAAGAAGCAAGAGCCAGCCTACAATTAGCCGGCATTGGCAATAGCTGATTGCATAATGACAAAGAAAATGGACAATGCAATGATAGGTGATTAATAATCCCTCACTCCTAGTACACTTGATGCACCACTGGGGAACAAATATTTCCACAATGTCTCCTGTTTTAAGACGTAGCATTAGCCAAGAGACTATTATGTCTTGATTGTCAATGATCTTATCAGAAAAGGACTTGCAAAACCATAACCCCAAAGGAATGAAGCACCACACCCTCCCATCACCAACACCAGGATGCGAAGGAAAATAACAAGCCAACAAGGATGCCATTACACAAGACCAACGGTCATCGAGATTTTGAAAGACGTTAAAAATTCCATGAAATTAAGGCCGCATGGGAGAACATAATAGAAATAAAACGTGACGGGTGCATACCACTCGACAAAAATATAGGAACAAAGTATGGAAGGAAAAACCCGCCCAAAGTTCCTCCCAAAACGTAACTCTCTCCCCAGTCCCAATTACCACCTTAGGATGATAATCTTGAAAAATATTGAAAGACATGAAATGTGGACTTCCATGGAGATTCTACAAGAGAATCCCACCCGATAGCTTGAACCTCATGCTGCTATTAATAATGGAAATTATGGAATATCACAATTTATTACCCTCACGGAGAAATCCTCACAATCACTCTCAATAAGGGAAA
>BPLS01023944.1:11522-26384 GCA_019656275.1 Rhododendron kiyosumense
AAGAAATATTGTTAGAATGAATTTTCAAGCCACTGACAAAAGTTTTTGAGTTCCACTCATTAAAGCACGACCATATTCATCCATTACACACATTTGATACAATGGATTTGATTAGGTGTGACATAAAAAAATTTCATAAAGAAATATTGTTGGCATGAATTGTCAAGTCACTGACAAAAGTTCTCGAGTTCCACTCATTAAAGCACGACCATAGCCATCCATTACACATATCTAATACAATGGATTTGATTAGGTGTGACATAAAGTTTTTCGTAAAGAAATATTGTTAGCATGAATTTTTAAGTCACTGACAAAAGTTCTCGAGTTCCACTCATTAAAGCATGACCATATCCATCCATTACACATATCTGATAAAATGGATTTGATTAGGTGTCACATAAAGTTTTTTTGTAAAGAAATATTGTTAGGATGAATTGTCAAGCCAAAACAAGAGTAACAAATTATTAAAGACCGTGCCAAAAATTTGATTGGGAGGGAGATAAATGAGGGTGGCTCTGTTCGGTTTAAATTTTGAGGGAGATTTTTGAAGATAATGAGTGAAAAAAGATAGATTAAAAAAAATAATTAAAGACCGTGCCAAAAATTTTAAATCCCAAAACAAATAAGGCCGCACATGGGCAAATTTTGAGTGCTTGAGGGGAAAAAGTGTAGGGCGTATGCTGGAAAATCTGCCCAGAGATTTCCCCCTCCCTCGTGTAGTTGCAGTCTTGCAATGTCACTTTCCCGTTTGGAATGTGTAATGACAAGAGTAATACCCAAACAGAAGGGGAGGTTTCTGAAATGCCACTAACCTCTCTTACTTTATCAGACAATATACATTTCCCCATCTGTAAAGTTAAGCTCTAACACCGTCAAATTTAAGGTTCAAATGACAAAAATGCCCATCTTGTCCAGTTACATGCTTCACAAAGAGAGACGCCTCTTTTGCAAACCCGTCATCACCATGGGCAGTAACATATTCAAAAATGAATCTAATTTCAAACTCTTTAAACGCACTTTATACACTAACAGTACATGTTTTATTATATATGTGTACCCATGTTTGATAATTTGTGTCAACCTGCTTATATGCGTACATAATAAAATTAGGAATTAGAAAAAGGAAGAGTTGGGGAATTAGGGATGCTTTGGCATAATTCTTTTGGATTTTTTTTGTTTTTATTCAAATTCTTTCACCCTTGTAAATTTTGCGTCAATTTTTTTTTTTTTTGTAAATTATTGATTTGTCTCGACGAGAGGAATCAAATAAATAAAAATATATCAACCAAACTTAAAAATTTTGAATAAAACCAAAACTAATTTAAATAATCTGCCTACTCTGATGTATTTTTGTATTTAGAAAACTATCTTATGGTTTTGATCATAAATTTCAATATTTTAGGTTGTTAACTTTGAGACCAACCAATAATCTAAAAATGTTGATGCGAAACTAATGGAGAATTTTTTTTGAACAAACTAAAAAATCCACAAGGATTATTAAGGAAAAACACGCCTCTTTTTTTTTGACAACCGCAAACATAATATTAAAAAAAACACACGCCTTTTAGCCATTGCAATTTTGGGCCCAAAAGAGAGATTTTGGTTTTGTGTTGTGCAGAACAAAAAGGATCATCCCCAATACTCGATAGATCTATGTGGATGTCACTAGCTAGGTTAATAGATTTTAAAGCTCCATCAATCGCCACATCCGAAATTAAAATCAAGAAACCAATTCAAAGAAATGAGAGTTATTGGATTTGACTTTGTTAAATTGGTATCATGAGACTTATTGGTGAGGGCCAACGATGGTTACTGTAGGGAGAAGTTTTTATTCGATCGTCGATTTCGAAGTTGATCGAGAGAGGAAGATGATGACATGATTTACAACGAGGGGCAATAGAACTTGGATGGTGTGGCGGCGCAAGTTTGGATGTGGCGAGGGCACCAGAGATTTGGGTTTTTCGTTCATGATTTTTGGCTTGATGTTGGGTTTTTTCTTTTCTTTTGATCCGGGCTTGATGTTGGTTGTTGATGATGCTTGTAGTGGAGAGAGAAAGAGAGAGAGACTAACTGAGCTCACAAGTTCAAGCTCGGCTCGAGCATTAATGAGCCCTACCGAGCTCACAAATTGTTCAGTTCGTTTACGACCCTAAGCAAGACTAGCCACCGACAAAAATCCTTTTGAGTTCCTCTCTATTTGTTTGTGCTTCGTAATATAATCTATTGTCTATAACAAATTTGAGTTCCATTGAAACAAATCAATTTTTTTTTTTTTGATCCGCGATCAATTATATCCATCGATTACACAGAACATATCTAATACAGTGGATTTGATTAGGTGTGACATGAAGTTTTTTTAACGAAATGTAACTTGTAATCATAAGATTAGCATGATGGGTAAATCTTGAAGAGGTCTAACCAACGAACGAATTTACAAACGCCCCACAAATGAAATTTGAAATATTTGGATCCATCAACATGCATACCTACAATAAATTCAGCCGTTTGCCAGATTCAAGTCATATTATGGGGAAATCCAAGATGGGTCGGGTTCACCCCGATCCAAGTCAAATAAGGCCCATCAACAGGCACCATGGCCTAAAAATAAGGCCCTGATCTCAATTCGTGACTTCTTGCTAGGAAAGCTTCAACAGTTCACCCCGATCCGAGTCAAATAAGGCCCGTCAACAGGCACCATGGCCTAAAAATAAGCCCTGATCTCAATTCGTAACTTCTTGCTAGCAAAGCTTCAACAGTTTGTAATTTCAACATTTTCCCACAACAAACAGAAAGGGCATTGACCAAATCTTATCGATCAGTCATCGGTTAACAAAAGAGGAAAAACGAAGAGGCAATTCTATATTTCATTCTCACAAGAAGCTACCAAAAAGCGCACGATGAGTGGTAATCCAGTGATAGGCATCGTGCATATGACTGGAGCTCAAACCTCACTAACAGTTCATAATTTCAACATTTTCCCACAACAAACAGAAAGGGCATTAACCAAATCTTATCGATCAGTCATCGGTCAACAAAAGAGGAAAACGAAGAGGCAATTATATTTCATTCTCACAACAAGCTACCAAAAAGCACACGATGAGTGGTAATCCAATGATAGGCACCGTGCATATGACTGGAGCTCAAACCTCACTACAACAACGATGCTTTTGCCGAGCAAAAAACAAAACAAACTACCAAAAAGCACTGAATTTTTTTTGGAAGAGATGGATAGTTAAACCGTTGGTTGACGTAAACAATACATTTGAGCATGTCGTAGATAGAAGACATGAATCTGCATCACCTCAAAGCTTGATACCAGCAAAAGAGAAGAGCAAAAGCTGGATTAAATATCAAACGTTCATGATTTCTTGTCGCTGAAACGATATATAAAGCCTATACGTTTCGCTTGTTATTTGGCTGCATCTAGAGTGAGAAGATATATCCGCAGAAGAAGTTGACAATGAGCAAATAGCAGGTTCAGGTTCCATCTTCACTGTCTGAAAGCAAGCAATCTTGTATTTGCTCCCTAAGAAGAGAACACACAAAAATTTATAAGATCCTAAGAAGAGAACACACAAATTTATATGATGTAAGAAAATTGGAAGACAAAATTCTTGGACCATTTATCCATTTTCAGAAGTGAAGGAGCCACAAATACACGTGGTCTCTCCCGATAACCGCGATCATTGTAAGTAATCTACAAAAAAATTTCAAAGTTCCACATAGCCTTGAGCTATGTTAAATGTACAAAATACCCGTGCCGGACACGCGACACTGGAACAAGGGTCTGTAACACATGTCCAACACATTTAGTTGGACGTGCACCAAGCCTATGTTACACGGACACGAGTACGTAAATTGGGTGCGGGTACATATCCAAGGGTCAGACACCTCAAATCTGAAAAGAGAGGATTCGGGGATATGTATCCGAATTTGGATACAGGTGCGGGGATCCATTGAATATTTATATATAAATAGATATTTTTATATTAGTTATAAAACATTATATATATTTCTTTATACAATACAAATTTAAGTGTGATTATATCATAAAATATAAAATATATTATATATCAAGTTTAAATGGGCCAGTAGCAAATAAAAAGAAAAGCCTTATAACAAGTTTTGGGCCAAGACATTAAATTAAAGATGCAAAAGCCAACACTACACATTGAATATTAGTGACCCAAGTCCACATAAGCCCAAGATCTAAAAGTAAAAGAGTAGGCCCAAGCCCAAAAAGTGTAAATAAACAATGAAACCCTAAAGTGGGGTTTTGGCTTCCCCTCTCTCTCCTCCTCTTCTTCTTCGTGAGAACAACCCAGCTTCCAACAAAAAAAAAAGCAGTAGCAGCAGCTCAGAATCTCAGGTCAACAGGTCTCTCTTCTTCTTCTACTTCCCGACTTCTTCTTTTTCCAACATGTCCAATTTTTTCCAACAAATCCCGTACCGGATCCCGCACCCATGTCGACACTTCACCCAAAAACGGGGATCCGTGTATCATAGCACCTAGCAAGCATTTTTGTAATGCAAGTTATCTTGACCTACGCGTGGACCTCCAATATAGTGAATGAAACATCCTAAGGCACTTTTCGAACACTATTTATCCGACAATACAAAAGAATACTAAGAAATTTGAATATTTTGGCGTATCTCAGAGTCCTTAACGGAAATTAGATTAGGCAGACACTTATACAAGTACCTGCACGGCTGCTCCCAATACCCAAGTCCATGGAACATAGGCCTCAAGTAAGGCAACTTAAGCTAGATAAATTAAGGTCTCGTGTGAGAAACAAGTCATTTACTGATGAAAAAAAAGCTGACAGAGGGGTTGGAATAATGTTAACTGAAATCATCCCTAATCATCCACAAATTACAGACATGAAGTACATGTAACTGTACTGTCTTACCTAAGCCATCTCCGATTGCAATGATTGTCATTCTTTGCTTGAGCAATAATAGGCTGTGGCAAAAATGAATAGAAGTGCTCCACGGAAGAGCATTCCTTGGGAAGGATCTGAAACAGGCAACTCAAACAACATTTAGCCCCAAATGTTTCAGCACTTAATTGTCCATTCTCAACATCATTCAAACTTAACAAGTCGGATTTGCTGAGTGGCCTATTGCAGATGGGACAGAAGGACTCTGGGGGAAGCGATTCATTCAACTTCAGATTATATTTCTTTTTACGCCTTAGGGATGCCAAATTACAGTTAAGGTCGTTACTCGCTGGCATCCTATTAAAATCAAATGGAGTAAGCTTTCCAGCCGTTCTTACAATAGTGCACTCTCGAGATGCATTTTCTTCCTGAAACACAAAAGCTATTATGATGAAATTGCAGATTCTATGTGCACATGGAAACAATAAAGAATGAACTTCCACAAGGGCTTTTACTATGAAAGCTGAAGGAAACACATGTAATTTCAGCAAGATTCAAATCTTAAACCTTAAAACAAATTTAATGTTTAATTTCTGATGGTAAGCTCTTTATCTACACCGTAAACCTATCAGCTTAACTGTTCCACATACTCCATCCGACCCATAAAGTTTGTCCCCTGCGAAACTACGTGCACTTTTCAAACTTAAAAATAATGGATTTATTAAAAAAAATTACTTTTTTGCACCATTCAAAAGATCTCATCTAGATCTATCAAACAAAATCTATATTGTGCAAGAAATTATTTTGATAAGTATTGTCTTTAAGCTTGAAAATTTGTAATGGACTAACTTTACCGGACGGAGGGAGTAATACACATGCTGCATACTATTCCAAAATGTATATATCCACAATTGGCATTCTACCTGCAGCAATTTTACAAATGATGAGACTAAACCATTGATGCCAGAACGAGGAGCATCAAGAACCTCCACTGTTTTCAAGCTGCCCTGCCAAGATAATATCAGTCCCATCATAGTGAAATCGTATTAATTAACTTTCCATTACATGTGGCAAAGTTAAAAACATTTTCCATGTGAATGCTTATGTCGGACTTGATACTGTGCTTACACTGAGTAATGCATATAAATTTACCACCTCCATCTCATATTCCTGGTCCTTTTTTTCAGCAGTTCGTGTCATCTGATTGGATGAACAAATGGCATTTTCGTGGAAAGAAAGTCGAGATTTTTTCACCAATAAAAAAAACTCAATTAACTCCAGTAGACAAATTTTCTAAACCATCTATAAAAGAATAATATGGAGAGTATAAATGATTTTCAAGATGTCTAGAATAGTGAAAAATGACCAAACATATAGGACTGGAGGTGGTATACTAGATTACTAGTCATAACTACAATTGTACTTCACATTGGTCCTCATAGAATGAAACCCAACCCATGCGATAGCAAACCAAAACAACATTTTCTCAAAAGGATAATTCAAAGTGGTTCAGTTTAACAAGAGCTTATGTCCAGCACTATCAACCTTGCACTGCTCGAACTAAAACAGTCAAGAGCTGGTTTTGTGCCCCCAAATTTGATGTTTGCAGCTGTGTTAACTTACTGCTTGACCGTACTTCAGCCAACCAGCTCCGCCAGCTGCTATATCGGACTTAAGATATCTTAATATTTCAAGGGGAAAGACTCACTAAGTGGAAAAGGCATTAAAAAGACCTGTCAAGGCAACAAAGCATGCTGAGCTCTTGAGTGAGACAATCACGTAGGGGAAGCACCACTGGTACCGCCCATCTTGCATCAACATATTGTATATCCGCTGCTAAAGAGTAACCCTGGCCCTGGTAAAAGGACACAATATCAGCTCCCTCTCTTTCAAATAAGTTTATAATCGTTTGAACCTTCAGCTTTCAGCAGTTAATGAAAGAATTTTTCTATGGGCTATAGTCATTTGAACCTTCAGCTTTTATTAGTTAATGAAAGATAGAATTTGTTCTATAGTCCATCTCCATTTCTTTCAAGAGCTTAGAAAAGAGAGGCTAACCTTAACAGTTGCTGTAATGACATGGCAAGCTATCCTTGATGTACATGACCCCAACAGAAGTTTGGTGTATCCATTTTCAAGAGCAATCTGCATAACAAAAGCGATGTACTGCATTAACAAGTTCCCAGTCCATCTTACTATTGAAGTTAAATAACATGCTTAAAAGATAAACCTTTTGCAATGACAACATTCGCAGATGCAGCATAAGATCTTCTTTCCCGGTGACATCACTAACAGCATTTACTAACTCTCTCAATCTGTCCTTCCCCTCCCCTAAATCTGAAGAATAGATGCTTGCAGCTGGGATAACATGAAACACCTTTCTTGGGGGAGTTAAATTCGATACAATAAGTTTCATGTCTTCAATAGCATCATCAAGTTTCTGGGAAGAGACTGGATAAATGGCACTTTCATCAACAAAAGCAACACCTACACCAAATACTGGTAGTGATCTATCTCTACTTGCATCAAAATTCTTCTGTGCTTTACATTGCATCTCATGTACGAACTGTAAGGCCACCCTAAAAGATACATACTTGATCAGAAACAGAACATTACATGCGACAAATAAATGCTCACATGAGCTCTTCTTCTGGGTTCTAAGGCAAAGCAAGCCATATAACCTTGTTTCAAAATGGGGTTAGAGCATTAGCATAGATTAGTTAGATGAGCAAGGATGCTCAGTTAATCTTTGAAGCAAATTAAACATTACATTTCAATTTGAACTTAGTTGGATAAGCACATAGGCTTAGCTAGGACTATATAAAAACCAAGCTGGACTAACTTGTGGCCTGACAGCCTGAGTCACAGTGCTAGAAAAAGATCTACATATCCGCATATCGTGTATCTACTAATGCATGGTCGTGTATTTACTGATTCATAGTGATCCTAGAAGTACCAAGAAATGCTAGCAAACAAATTGAAATGTCCACCTCCACCAAGAAAGGTGGACATTTCGACGATTAATTTACTAAACAACATAACCTTCTTATATAGAAATTAGTAATTGATTTTTGTCGCTTCAAGCTTAAAAATACCATCAAGATGGAATTTTCAAGAATGGATTAACGACAAACAAACATCCAGTCAAGTCAAGGCCATGGGACAAAGAAGGAACAGAGAGACATCAGGCTTCTTAAGGAGAAATTAGAATCCGTTTTTAAAGGAGGAGTTAATAACAGAAAGGAAACACTACGGTCTTTCATGTTGGTGACCAAAGAATGGAATGATTATGTTCTCTAATTATCAAGCTTGGAAGGGTAAGATAGCATATCATGAACAAGATGGACATGAGACATTTCTATTCCTTCACTTGCGATTTGATAGGCAATCTTGTTAGTTCACAACATCATTTTCATAGTCATAGCCAATCAATTTTGTCCGTTCCACCAATTCTTGCCGTATCTCCCCAATTTTGGGGACAGACAAAGTTAGTTAAATAATAGAGTTCTCCTCCTCTCAGTTTCTTAATTTGTAATCCAAACACATTTTTTCAATGACCGATGCAGAATTCTTCAATTATGTGGGCAAACATTAGGACATATATACAACATACAAAACACTATTACATATATACAACATACAAAACACTATTAACTTCTGTCGATACAAACTACAAAAATATACAAAAAGGTTATCATACATAGGCATAGCTAGAGCTGCTGCATACAATCTTGTGCATTAATATCCATTTCAAAATATGGAACTTGGTGTTAGAATTTTTTTATATATGCATAAAATCTGAGGAGGCAAATTATTAAAGTTTTTCGAAAATCCTCGATGGCGGACAGGAGCTAAAATTTTCAAACAAAGGCTGGCCGGGCAGTCAAACTTGTACAAATTTGGTATCTTGGAGAAAAATCCTAACACATAGTTTTCTTTCTCATTCTCACCAAAACCAACACAAACAATGAACCTTCTGAGACCAATTGAAGCACATGAAATCCAATTATCCAAGTAAGAAACAATATCCACGTTCTAGAACAAAAATATCCCCCACAATAAAACAACAGATGGCTGGAAAATATCACCCGAGAGAGAGAATGCGAGAGAGAGAGAGAGAGAGACCTGGAAGATGTGCCGCCAGAGAAAGCGACGAGGACGTTGTCGGAGGGAGAAATCATGGCGTTAGAGGTGACAGCGAACTTGAATTTCCCGAACAGATTGCTCCGAAAACACTCGGCACAAAACCGGCCGCCGTCGCCTCCGGCAGCGAAGGCGGCCGCCGTGGGGTTTGTGGCGGCGATGGTTTCGTTGGACTTGCACTTTATGCAGAGATTGTGGCGGTTAACACCGTTGTTACCCGTCGCGACGCCGTTGGGCGGTTCGTTTTTGAGCGAGCGTTGGTTTTCGTCTTCTGCTGTTTCGGCGTCGTTGTTGTCTTTGTAGCAACCGGATTCACAGGACCCTGAACTGCACGCCATCTCTCTATCTCTCTCTCTCTCTCTCTCACACACACTAGGGTTTTGGACTGGAGTACTTCCGTAGTATACTTGATGAACTTCATTTTGAACCCATGTTGTTTGGTTTTATGCTGATTACCCCCTCACACTTTGATGAATTTCATATCTTTATCTATAACGTTATTTTATTTTTTATTTATGACTGATAGGAGATTACAAGTATTTAATTTACATCAAACTAGGCATAAGTCCACAATCGCAATGAACTCAAAATAAAAGGAAAAATAAGTAAACCGGATGCCGCTTGCTTGCATTCAAATTCTTAAGTCTATTACTCCTTTGAAATTGTAATATTCTTCGGTAAAGTCGATTTATTTTGTCTGCTAAGTTGATCTTTTTTTCGACTTTCTAGATCCTCAAAATTAGGTAGCATTTTTTTTGTTACCTCCTGGTCCTTAGGATAAAATTATATAGTTCTATCCCCACTCAAGGATAGAATAAAAAACATGGTTAACACAAAGAATCCCTATTTATAGGAGTAGAAATAATCAATTTTTCATTTTGCCAACAACAGACCTCTTAACCCCTCTTTGGACGTGTTTGAAGTTGGTCAATTGAGCTAAACTCAATTTCGTTATGTATCTACTCTTTAACGTGTAATCATTCCTAAACTAGAATCATTTCAATCTCCAGAGAAGTTTATGCACATCCAATTGCCTAATTTAACAAACCAAGAAAATTGGCCAGCCATGTGGATCTACAAAATGTATGTAGATAAATTGAAAGGCATACCCCCGACGTTAGGAAACTCATAGGAAAGTTGTTTATTGCCTACCAGAAACCAAAGTTATCAAATCCGTTCCGTACCGGCCGGTACCGACCGGTACGTACCGTACCGGTACGTAAACGGTACCCAAAAAGTCCTGTTCCGTCCCGGTCAAAATACCGGCCTGTACCGGACAATACCGGACGTACCGGACAATACCGGCCGTACCGGGCATTTTCCGGCGTTCCGTACCGGACTTTTTTTTTTTTTTTTTTTACATTTTGTTTATGTTTACACTTAAAATTTTAAAACATGGTAGATATATATTAAATATATATATATAATATTAATTGCGGTAAATCCGGAACGGTACAGGGATACAGCCCGGTACCGGTACGTACCATTCCAGTAATGAAAACGGTACGCTGACTGGTACGGTATTGACAACTTTGCCAGAAACACCCCCTATTTTTTTTTGGATAAATGAGCAAGGATCAGTCAACAAACTCCCAATTTCTCACTAGTATGAATATATCACCACTAAATGTACAAATTATCACAAGACGAAAAAAACTTACATTTCCAGAAAACAGAAAGGAAAAATACAAAGACGAGATCGATTTTTCTCTATTTTTTCTTGCTTTTTGTTTCTGTGGGAGTTGATAATCTCCAACTAGTGAACAATTTATACATGAAAAATCTACAAAAGAACCCCCACCCCACCTTCCAAAAGAATAGTACAAAAAAAATTGCAGAATCTGGGGTTAAAAAAGTTTATTTTACCCCCCTTTTCAAACCAATTCCATTAGGAGAGGGTCACCCGCTGCCATAATTCTAACCAGCTTTATAAACTCTTGCTCGCTCGATACACCCCACGGGTGAACAGCAGGTACTTCAGGAGAATAGGAGGGTGTGGAATTCGTAGAAGGTTGGTCCGGCTTATAAATCATCGTGCCAAACACTGAGTCAAAATTCTGAGGCGAATCCATCGATAGGAAAATCATGGGTACAGCGACTTTCTGATGCATATCTAGATCGCCAACTAGATTTACGAGATCGATGAAATCGGAAACAAAGCGACGAGGAACATAGAACACCTCGGAACTGCATAATGTGGTGCTTGAAGGATCAGGCATAGATTCCTTGTAACTGACTTGAAAATGAACTGGCATTGAGTTCACAACTTTATTTACGAGTTCTGCTTGTTGAGTAAACCAATCAGAGTTGCCATCGTCTCTCACAGGAGTCCAGGATTCGGGTACCTAAATGACATTGACTTGTCAGAGGGAGTAAGCATTAAGCATGAATTTGTTTCTGGCTTTATCTCAGCCAATAGTAAGGCGCTGTTTGTTTTCATTTTTCACCATATTTGCCGCTTATTTTTATTTTAAAAACGGAATTCACATGCTGAAGTGAGTGTGCCTCAAAGACATAAACTTCTTTTAATCTCAAAATAGGCTCAAAAAGTAAACTTCCAAACATGGGTTTTGAATTTGTTTTTCAAGCCACAATCGATTACACGTGAAAACATACACAGCTTGAGACATTAACAAAATAGGGGAAAGAGGCAAAACTGACATGCCAAACACTAATCTCACTACACATCACTAAGGCTGTCTTTGGATCTTGGATTTATGCAAGGACTCATCGTCATAGAGTAAAAACAACAGGAAAGGGATTTGTGGAGCTACTGCTGTTTCTATTAACCCTTCGACTTTCTTTTTCCTCAGCAAATCCCTCCACAAGTCACAGATCCAAACATAACCAAATAATGAAATTGCCAAATATTTAGAAAGCACATGGGTAACAGAGGGGAAACATAATTTGTAAGTTTCTATTACCTTGTCAGTAATCCAAAGCTTAGTTTTGTCTGCCTGCAAAAGGTTCCAGTAATTAATAATCGTATCATCGTGAAGGAATAAAAACCCTTCCGCGCTGCTGTATCTATTAAATATGGATGGCAGCTGCCTGTAAACAAACAAGAGATGGACAATATCATCCACAATCATGGTGAGAGAAAACATGAAAAGGTTCTTCCAAAAAATTCAGATAACCATGAAATAGCATGTGCAACCAATATAACGATAACAGTTAAAATGTCACATTACACCTACCACTTTGCAATCACATGGCAAATGGAAATTAACACCTTAACAACTAGAGCTCACATCTAAGAGAAGGATCCTTCAGAAAAAGCAACAAAAAAATGACATTACTCCAGCCTTGTTTGCAGATATTGTAAGGAAGAAAAGGAAAGGAGAGAGAAGAAAACGAAAGAAAGAACTGAAGTAATCGCAGATCCTAAATAAACAAATGGGGAACGTCTAGGTTGGTAGCGAATGGGGAAGGAGCCCAGATCCTAAATAAACGTCATCTAGGTTGGAAGTAAACTTTTGGGTTTCGCAGGAGAAGGGGAGGGATAGGGTTAAATTACTTCTAGAAATCTTAAAACAACCGAGTCGTAAATAAACAAGACTATTGTTCCGCTACAATATTATATACTCCTAGAACATAAACAAAGGAGGATCCTTAGAGAAAGCTTCATGGGCTATTCCAATTGATTCATCTCTTGTTTTTGTGGTTCTCAAAACGAAATGCATGATTCAAATCCAAAACGCCAACCTGGGTAATATGCCATGTTGCAGCTTAACTGCGACCATTGAAGTTTCTAATGTTTGGCCAAACAAGGCACAATCAAGGTGAAGGCAGTCAACAAGCAGCTAGGTCAGCCAAACAGTGAGTGGCATGATATCACCATGTACTTGTTTATGGATGCCTTTTCAATCTAGGTATGACCCCCAAAGCTCCAAAATACTGCAGTCGTGGCTCTACTAAGACATTACATTTTGTGGTAGGTTTCAACCACACTTAGTTTCAGGTTTCACCTAGCCTCATACCATATCAATGGCAACCAACAAGATATTCTGGTAGAGAGCCTGATAAAGAGCACTACCGCCACAAGACTTTAACCGACTCGATCTTAAGACACTCACCCTGGACCTGGAGTTGGGGAAAACACACTTAAACTGCTATGATCGACACATTTGCATAGTATCAAGTGCCAAAATGTTCCTAAAGCATAAAGAATAATTTACCCCAACTTAAATCCCATAGTTTGTCTTCTATTGTCATCACAACATGTTTTTCCAGTTTCATGCTCCCAACCCAAAATTGCACCGCTTGAAAAATAGTAGAAGAAGTTGGAGTGCACAACTAGCTTGGAAGCAGAAACGTGGGGAAACTATAGAGGCCTTACTAAAATCTTTTGAGAAAGGAATGACCAATAACAATTGAGACTCCCAACAAGCAGTCCACATGATGCAACAGGAGACTCCTCCAACAGCCTCCATAGAGCACTGATAGAAGATTCAAAGTTTCTCATCTGTAGGATGGCAAGCACAACCGAACACACATCCAAGCAGGCAAACCGGAGCACAGATCATTCAGGAAAGATGGGAGCAGAGCAAGTTGAGGAGCTGGTGGTGTGCGACAAATCCCCTCCCTTTGTCTGCCAATTTGTCTTTGAAGATGCCATGGGAGTTGGCGAACTCAGGGATTAGCATTGGGATTTTGACTTCGGTTTGTTTAGTCTTTGATCCCAGTATGAGGTACTATGATGAATATCTATCGGTTTAAAGCAGAAGGGTAATGACAGGACATGTAGTGACAATTCAAATAGGTAATTACCCAGGTTTCAACGCTTAGAGCAAGGTCTAGGAGCCATCTATGTCAACAAATCAATGTCACCCAAGGAAACATTTCCTATCTTCGAAACACACTATCAAGGGATTGATGAGAAAATTACCTAGTCCTGAACCTAATTCAGCCCTCATCCTTCTTGGTCCAGGGAGTAGCTAAATTTAAACAAAACTACGTCCTCATATACATGAGCAAAGTATAAATAATTACAAGGATCCTGAAGGACCTAGTCTAAGTTAGTTGATAATCGAATCCAGTTGTCTTCTCCAAGCAAGAAGGTAACCTATTTGTTGTTTTGAAAGGTAATAAAAGTGTTTAGGGTGTTAATTAAACCCAACAGAAACCACTCTTATTTATATTAAAGGATAACTCATTACAAAGCTTAGCTAACCAATGTGGGACAAATAATCATATTTTAAAACTATTGTTCTTTCTTTCTGCTTCTTGACTGAAACACGATCAATGACCTTCAGATTATAAAGAACACAAGTTATGATAATCGCCTGAAGTTCGAATCCTGGAAGATAGGTATCAAAAAGTTCCAAACCTAGCATTTTCCTTAAGTTCGAATCTTGGTATCCCCCAGGGCACGAAAACCACAAAGTAGGTATGCATTCAATCGTGTAGTACAGGAGTTTCAAAGCTTTAAGGCTCCAGTGTAATGCAGATGAAGATGTTGTGAGGGCACTAATTGCCCAAAAGGACAAGGTTTTAGGATATGGCCCAAGAATGTATATCTATGGAGCACGGGTACCGGTACGGGTACGGTACGGGTACGCGTACAGGAAACGCAAAATCCCAAAAAAGTAGGGTACGGGTACGGCGGGGGTACGGCAAATATATATTATCTTTTACTATTTTTATTGCATAAAATGAAATATAAACCCATTTTACCAACAAAAAAGTAACATAAAAGTCAAAATGATGTAATGTTTGTGTTTGTTAGGGGTAAAACTGAAATACTAAACAATTAGAGGTATGCTGGAACTGGAAGACTAAAACTGTAATTTTTAGAAATTAAGAGACTTTATTGTCGTGGTAAAGAACTTAAGGGGCT
>BPLS01023953.1:0-13706 GCA_019656275.1 Rhododendron kiyosumense
ACAAGATCCTGGAAGCACACCAAATATACTTTCTAGTCATCACCAATTGAAAACTAATGAGATGGTTCATCCATAGTCCATACTCTTTAATCTTTATGTTAAACAAGAGAAACCGACCTGTCAGCAAAGCTGGAAAAATCACAAAAGTCCGTTGAGAGATCCCTTCTATTTGTTTATTTTCTTGCAAAGAAGACAATCTTTACAATGAACTTGTACAATGAACTGACTTTGTTCAGAATTTCTTGGTAATTATTTATTCTTTGGGTTATATTAAATGACATCGCTCATAAAATTTTTTTTTTTTTTTTGCCACACGTTGTACATCAGCGGAGGTTAAAGAAAAAGTTAGTAAGTTAGTTTACGGAAGGTCTAGAGACTGTCTATAACCTCACACACACAAAACACACACAATAGAGCTCGAACCCCGGCCTCTCTTGTGGAAGGACCTGAAAATACCATTGTGCTACAAGCTTCTTGGCCATAGCTCATAAGTTAGGACAGCCAAAATCCTTAACCCACAACTTACCAATTTGTAATTCTAATAAATTAAGTTCATTCTCTCTTACTTCTTTTTTTATGCCCTTGGAACACGCGTTAATAAAGTATGATTTTTTTTTTTTTTTTTACTGGGATTAAAGTATGATGTTGACCCAATACTTTCAGAACATCGCTCCAAAGGAATAAGTCAGGAGCAAAAATAATTGATCCCACCACAGTTTCTTTTGAGGTTAAACACATCAGTGATGAGTCTTACAACCTAAATAGATGGAAAAAATGACAAAACTTTTCTTCTTTTTAATGTTTGTTATGTTATAAGTGTGACCGTTCGTTTACTTGTATGGCATGGCATGTGAAGCCCTTTTTGTGTTTTTTTCTTTAAGCTCCAACTTTAAAGATACTTTTCAACTCCGTCAAGATGGTAGGGTCGCTGATCATGAATCGGAATTTTTATGAGCAACTTGTGGGAGACTGGAGGCATGTGTAAGGTAGGGGTGTTAGGGCTACCTCAACTTTGCTAAAAACACCCGAGACGTAGTATGTAACGCCCCAAAAATTGGGTACGTTAATAAATAAATTTGCTATTTTGTTAGGAGAAAAACAATAATTTTATTTATAACTGGAAATCTCAAAGTCTCCAAATGTTAACGGTAAGAAAATTTAACTAACTTATTAAATCCGAAATTTATCCAAATAAGAAAATGTTTGAAATCTCAAAATGCTATGCATGAGATGCCGTGCAACGATCTTACCTTTGAGAAATTGGAACGACTTCACAGCAGTCAACATGGCGTAGATAATGGGAGGAGCATCGTGCGAGAAACTACCTTCTAAGAACCCACCCATTATAATTAAATGGAGTCGATATATCAAAGACACCAATGAATATTTTGAACAACCCAAAAAGTGCCAAAATATCTAACGTCTCAACTAAAAAATTGCTTGGGAGAGTGGATCTCACAACTCTGACAGCACAAGGCAATGCAAGGACAATAGAAGCAAGAAAACAGAGGAGCTTAAGGGCCTAGTCAACCTGAATGGTTCAGTCACAAGCTCCTCCCAGCCTTTTTTTGGTTGGTTTGGACTTTGGATTGAATGGTTGAGAAATTTATTTTTTGCTTTTATTCAAAAAAAAATTGGATTTTTTTATTTTGCGTCAAATTTTTGTTACTTATTTATTCGTCTTGATGAAAAAATCAGAAAAGTAAAATTTTTTGATCAAAACTCATAAATTTTTTGAATAAAAACAAAAATAAGTCAAAAAGACAAAGCAACTTTTTCAAAAGATGGGAACCGAACAAAGGCAACTTTTTTTTAGGGAAATTTTTTTTTATATCACTTCGACTTTGACCAAAAATTCATTTTGGTCCTTCACCTTTTAATTTCAGCATAAAAATATTTCGACTTTTCAATTTTTTTCAATGTCATCCTTTAGAAAAAATCTGTTTTCTTTGAGTCCTGCTGTAGGGACCAACGGCCGTACCAGGCCATCTCTGGCCACCGGATGGCCGATCCGAGCCGTCCAAAAATTCAAAAAAAATAAACGAGGGGGCTTACTGAGGAATCAACGGCATCTGATGTGTGTAGGGTGCTTGATCCAAACACCATATTTTCGTGTGTGTGTGTGTGTGTGTATATATATATATATATATCCCTAAAGGATGACATTGAAAAAAATAGGAAAGTCAAAGTATTTTTATACCGAAATTGAAAGGTGAATGACCAAAATGAATTTTTGGTCAAAGTCAAGGGGATACAAGAGAAATTTTTTCTTTTTTTTTTACTATTTTTTGTCTTTTTTAAAAAAATTACTGAGTTTTCATCAAAAAAATATATATACTTTTCCAATTTCTTTCGACGAGACGAATCAATAAGTTATAAAAATTTGACACAAAACTAACAAATGCGAATTTTTTAATAAAAATAAAAAATAAGTTACCATTTGACTTTTAAAGCCAATCCAATTAATAGACCGCCATTACAACACTCATTCATTCTTCAAATTAACACGCTCTTAACAAATAAAATTGAGCCCCACTTTTTACCCTTTCTGTCAGATAACCCACATTAAAACACACCAGGGCCGGCTCTAAGCCGAGGCGAACAAGGCGGCAGACTTAAGCCCCAAAGTTTGGATCAAAACTAGGGCCCCAAATAGGTATAGTCAGATATATAGTACTCCCTCTCCGTCCCTTATTTAGAGTCCAGTATTCCATTTTGGGTTGTTCCTCAATAAGTGTCCATTTTGTAAAGTTAGTGGGTAAAAGTTTGTGCATTGCCTATTTTGTCCCTAAAAGTATATTCCATTTTGAAAAGTTAGTGAGTAAAAGTGCAATGATGATGAGTAAGTAAGGAAAGTGAAAGAAAAAGTTGATGTGAAAGGTATAATAATAATGTCTTTTTAATAAGTTGGAGTTACAAAACAGGATACTTAAAAGGGGACGGAGGAAGTATATATTTAATTTAGTACTTAAATAACAAATAAACTAGCTAACCTAGTGGAAGAAGTTTCTCTATCCAAGAGGTACATAGTTCAAGTCTTAGGGGCTTCTTTTTTCCTTTCCCATATGAATATTTTTTTCCCTCATAAGTTCGTCTTAAATCCCGAGAATCTCAAAACCGGTCCTAAACACACACACCTCTAGAGATGTCATTCCGCAGAAATGACTCAAAGGGAGTGGATCCTCTCCAACAATCCTTTCCCATATGATTATTTTTTTCCCCTCATAAGTTCGTCTTAGACTCCGAGAATCTCAAAGTCAACCCTGACACACACACCTCCAGAGATGTCATTTCGCAGAAATGACTCAAAGAGAGTGGATCCTCTCTGGGAGCCATTTCAGACAGTTGTTGAAGTTGTTTCACAAGTCCAGATCCTACAAATATATCTTCACATGAAGATATCCCTGCATTGTGAAAAAATACTTCTATTGGACTGTGCGAGACAGTTACGGAAAAGAATCTCGTCCCTAACTCAAAATAGTGGAGGGTGGACGACTAGACACCTTCTCTCCAGCTACTACCATCCAACAAAAGTTGGAATTACACCTATGGGAAAAATACATAGAAATAACTGTATGCCAATTCATTTTCGCTAATTTCAGGCACCCTTTGACTAATTCTTGGTCTAGTGAAAGACACAAGAGACATCCAGTCATCTACATCGAAAAGGAGAATTCATGAGAAGGTCTGGCGGTCTAGCCTAGCTAAGAGGCTATTTTCTTTTGGTTTGCCATCTTATTAGCTTACAGTATTTGCTTCAAATCTCTGAATGCATCTCTGAGACATAAGCTTAATTCAGATTCAAGAAAATAAGACAATAAAATGCAAAACAAACTGGCGGCTATGTCTTGGTTAGAGTTGAAGTCATAGGGGTAAAAACTGCAATGATATGTTACTTCATATTTTTCATCACTTGAGCTAACAGTTGCGTTATTTGACTAATCCACCCAAGATGTATGAGTGAACATTATCAACATGCGTGACCACCCACTGCAAAATTTCTTTCTTACATTTTTTAGGGTTTGATTTTTTGAACAAATTGTGCAACAAACTAGTTCAATTAGATGTTAATAGTATTTGTTCAAATCATTTATTGATTCAAATTTGTAGACCAAAATTTTGAACTTAAAGAAGTGCTATTGGATCGAAATGCTTTATCAATATAAAATTGAGCTCAATTACTTTTTGCCTGAACTATTTATAAATCAAACTTTACAAATAAATAACTGAACAGAAATGCTAAGAACATATCCAAGTTTACATCATTTCTCACAAGGGTTGGTGGGACCCACAGGGTTGGTGGGAGAGGATAATGTTGTGGGTCCCACCAACCCTTGTGAGAGATGATGTAAAATTGGATGTATCCCTAGCATTGTTCATAGCTGAATTGTCGAAGTGAGACTTGGTATGAGCAAAAACAATGCTAATAAAATTCTCCTGATTTTTCTTGAAAATGTAATCCGCTCGCGTTCTCGATTCTCGTTTTCTACTCCTGCTTTTAATTCTCGCTCTCATGAATTTTAGTAATTTGAGATGTTTTTCAAATACACTTTTCAATGCAATTGGGGTGCCATTGTAGTTGGCATGTTTATACCCCATGCATGAGGCGTGGGGTTCAAGTCCCACCCTCTCCCCTTAACCCCCTTCCTAATTCCCCTCTAACCCCCGCTGATATCTATCATCTGGAAAGAAAAAAAAAAAGACGCTATCACATTTGCACTCGCATTCCTACTCAAGCATGCTCACATGAATTATGTGACTTAGAGCATTCACACCGCATGTCATTTCATCAGAATTTGTTGCCATTTCCATAAAAATGACACAAAAAAATGACAAAATGGGTGCTACACTCACAATGCCAAAATGCTCTCAAATTTGGCAATTGCTTTTGCCATATATGGCAAAATTGTCATTTTGTAGATTGTAAAGAGAGATTTTTTAAAAAATAGCAAATCATAGGCACCTTTGTCATTTTTTGACAAGATGATACTAGTTATTGACCAAAACTAAGAAAGGGAATGACAAAATGACATTCATTGATGTGGATGCTCTTAGGGTAGCACTAACTAGGCCACATTGATTTGAGGGATTAAGGGTGAGTTTCTGCTAAAAAGTTTGTCTTCAGACTAATGACAATATTTTTCATTGCATGAACTTTTATTTAATGTATGCGAGAAAAATGACCTATCTCGAACCAACTGGCCAGTTCAACTAGCCAGGACTCTTACATCCCACTAGGAGTTCAGGAGTTTAAATCTCTTCACCTGCACGTGAGTGTTTTTCTCTTATAGTTTAACCGTCCCCAGGAAATATGCATCTTGCAGTATGAGCTGCAGGCTAGGGCTAGGAGTGTTGGTGAGTATAACTGAAAGGAGTGATGTCAAAAACTTTGACATCAATCCTGCAACTGAGTTCATTAACAGTTTAGATGTGCTAAGAATAGATGATTTTAATCCTAAGGGCTTCTAGTTTTCTTGGTCTAGCAAAAGTGGGGGTATGGGGTTCAAGAAGAGTAGAATTGATGGAGCAACGTTGGATTATTGTTCGCTAAGATACTTTCACAGAATGTAGTATTTCTGATCATTGTCTTCTAACTGTGACTATTACCCCATTCAACAAGGATAAAACCTGCCGATCAAAAAAAAAACAAGGACAAAACCTATTAAGTTTTTAAATTACTGATGGATCATAAGTCATTCAAGTCTCTGTTAAATATGTCTTGGAGGCAATACAGTGCGGCCATCCTATGGAAAGACTAGTAATAACCATGAAGTACTTGAAAGTCTTTTGAGGGACATGAATAAGAGCTGTTACAGAAACATAACAGGACTCTTGAAGCCAAGGAAAATCTAATATGAATCCAAGTTGCAGCATCGAATAGCCTTGTGGATGAGAACGTTTGAAACCTTGATAAGGAGGCTATTATATGAATACAGAAGGTTAACTATTGCAGAAGAGTCTTTCCAAAAGCAGAAATCTGGAGTTAGATTGTACAGCCTAGGGGCTGTAAATAGAAAAGTGCCTTCTGATAGAACGAGGAATCAGATCCTTTCTACTTGTGATACTCAAGGAAGTAGGATTGAAGACGCTAAAGAAGTTAAAAAGGTTTGTGAAGTTCTATGAAGACCTACTTGGCTCCAATTTTGATCAATGAAGGGATGCTAAAGCTTTTTTTCTGAGAGAGGTGATAAAGAGGAAGGTGTCTGCTGAGCTGGGAACTGGACTTGTTCAACCTGTGTCTGCTATTGCAATTAAAGAATGCCAAGTTTTCTATCAGGGGAGACAGAGCGCCAGGGCCAGATGGTTTCAACGGAAAAGCAATAGATCCTAATCCAGTGTTTGCATCTATTGGAACGGATCAATGGATATTAGAGATAAAGTGAGTACAGGGAACAAAGTTGAAGCCAAACAAGCAAGCTTGGGCTAGTAACTCTTGGAATATCTCTAAAAGATTGCTTAGGAATACTACATGTTAGACTCAATAGAGTAGTGATCATTTGCATAGCTAGTTGTTTTGCTGTTGTGTGTTGGTTTTTTTCCTGTTTATCATTGCCAGGGGATCCCCTGAACTGATTGTAACAGTATGTTTTTCCTTTGTATGTATTCAATTTACCACCCAAAAAAAATGTGGCCAATGTTTGGACGTTACACTTGACCCGAATTGTCCCTATTGATTCACCGGAACCTGTAAAATGAAAGCCAGCAGTTTTCTCCAATCTCGAAATTGAACCCTTATCCTCACGTCAGTGACGTCTCCAACTTTTAATAGTACCGTGCTAGCAAATGTTTGGTTTATCCCATTTGAACTAATGTACGGGTCTCTTCAAACACAACGTAAGGAAACGAAACCCTATCAATTAAGATGGGCAATGGGCACAATCGAAGGACAAGAAGAAGGAATTAGCTCTATTCGCCAAAACAAAATGCACCTGCATAATTTCCTGAAGCCATAGTCATACAATCATTCCAGCCCAATTTTCTCTCGCGAAAGGGCACACTGTTTCTTTTACATCCAATAGTTTGTAGCAGATTCAATGCAGACTTTAATGGGAAATCAAATCGCTGTTCATGAACCTTTCTTTCTCGAGGTTCAAGCAGAAGCTCATTTTACTTGTGTTTTCTCATATCAGCCTTTATTCAGGATCCCATTTCCGCACGAACTCCAGATACACATACGCGACTCTATGTATGAACAGCTGGGAATCCTCGAGGTACTTGTGAAAATAGATCCAACCTAGACAAACCTAAAACTATAAACACGAAAGAATTGCCTATAATTTCGTTTTCCAGCATTTCCTAATTAACCAACTCAACCCAGCTATAGCAGGAAGTGGAGGGGTAGGCAGGGGTAGGCACTATGTACTACAGTGCATTTGACATGTTTAATCCTCGCTAACTACAACTAAAAATGCTAACTTTCGCCGAGTAAAAAAAACCCACAGCTAGAGCAAAATTTAAAAATTCAAATTAACGATAGGCTTCTTTTGTTTGTACCTTAAGAATCCAGGACATGACCAAGGCCTCTTCCAAACCCTCCAACCCTCCTCTATCATCGTCATCTTCCATGTCCTCATCGGACCACCAGACCGTCTTCTTCGCACCACCAGACCGTCTTCTTCGCACCTTCTCGAAAACCAAACCCACCTCCGACTTCGTTTTCGCGGCCTACATCGTCTTCATAATTGAACCTAAATCGCTCGGCTCGGTGGGTTTTCTCGGCGTTGGAGTCCCAGCGGGGCCTACCACTGCGGTCGCCGTGGCCGGTGGAACAACACCGGGTGCCACCAGGGAGGAGAGGGTTGCGGCGGTTTGGAAGTAAAATTGGCGGCGGCGGCGGCGATGGCGCAGTGGATGAGGAGGGGAACTGAAGCAGCAGAGCAGTCCCGTAATTCCATTTTTATTTTATTTTTTCTGCTAATGATTTTACACTTTCTTTTTAATTTTTTCCCCTTTCCGTTTTATCTGTGAAATTATAAAATTATCCTCTACTTTTATTAATTCAGTTTCATTTAAAAAGAAAAAAAGAGAGTGCAAATGCATAATAACAGATGCAAAAATCATTGCACTTTGAAATCATTGATGGCACAGTTTTTGCGTTGTTGGGAAAAAAAATTTATGTTGTCTCAAAGCAAGTACTAAAATTTTTTAAACAAATTCTTGTCTTTAGAAAATAAAAAAGAGAAGAATTAAATTCTTGTCTTTAGAAAAGAGTAGTTTCAAATCATTGATGACACAGTTTTTGCCTTATTGAGAAAGAAAGGTTTCTGTCATCTCAAGACAAGTACTGAAATTTTTGGAACAAAAGCTTGTTTTAGAAAGGAGTATGTTTCGAATGATTGATGGCGCAGTTTTTGCGTTTTTGAGGAAGAAAGGTTTTTGTCGTCCCAAGACTACTACTGAAACTTTCGCAACAAATTCTTGTCTTTAGAAAGGAATACGTTTCAAATCATTGATGACACAGGTTTTTGCGTTGTTGAGAAAGAAAGGTTTCTGTCGTTTCAAGACAAGTACTAAAATTTGCAGAACAAATTCTTGTCTTTAGAAAGAAAAAAAAAGGATAGAATTAAATGAAGAACCAATATTACTTTACTCAAAGCAGTACGTTTCACGAACAGGAACACAGATTTTTAAAATCTAAGCATTTTTTCCTCATGCACATGTATCTCTAACTAAGATTTTCCAAAACTCTTTAAAATCTACTTAAATTTCTTGACCAAAAGCAGTTATTCTGCGCAAATCATTCCAAAGACTTTAGGAAATTTGGGTACCAAAGAATCCTGACGAATAAATCAAACAAATGCCCCCCTAGAATCCCATGTACAAAAATAATTTAAAATTTGTCTTTGACAAATTTTGACATCACAGCCTGAGAGGGCCCAATCCGCTTTTTAATCGTGGGATGTAATAATAGTTTGCAACATAAAGAGTAGCCGAGTCCAGAGAGTTAACTCGTTTGGCTAAATAAATCAATTGGCTTATTTTTTTTTATTCAAATTTTTTTTATATTTGTTAGTTTTTCGTCAATTTTTGAGAGATTATTGCATCGTCATGACAAGAGGAATCTAAAAAGTAAAAAATTACGATCGAAATCTAATTTTTTTGAATAAAGACAAAAATAAGTCAATAAGCCAATTTTTTCGTCTTTATTCAAAAAAAATTAGATTTCGATCATAATTTTTATTTTTTAGATTTCTCTCATCATGACGATGCAATAATTCTCAAAAAAATAACGAAAAACTAATAAATACAAAAAAAATTAAATAAAACAAAAAAAAAAAGTCTGTTACCTTATTTAGCCGAACGGAGAGTATTACTACTCCTCGGGACCGTTTCTTTCTGTTTATTGGGACGCTGTGGGCTACTGTATTTGGAAAAGCACTTTTCGGATACGCCATTCATGGCAACTTCTGTTACCGCTCTAGCTGCCGACAATGCCCTCTGGTTTTGAACTATACGTGGACAACCCATGCACCAGCAGAATGCTACCCCTGGTCCCCTACAGCCCCCCATCCGTCCTCTGTCCCACCGAGGATCCTTTGTCCTTAAATCCTACCACCCCCCCAACCCTATATCCTCTTTGACCTACGGGTTGTTCATATTACCATTGATGGGGCTTGGAAGGATGGCGCTCTAAGAAGTGGTCTGGGTTTGTTTGTGTGCCTCCTATCTTAATGGGACTACACTCTACAGTCTACAATCCAGCAATGTCCTGTTTCTTGCTGCAGCTAGCTCGGCTCCCCTACAAACTGAACTTATGGCTATACTCCTGGCCATCACATGGGCACTGCACAGTAAATTTAATTTTTTTTTTTATAAGGCAAAGTACGTATTACCTCCTTGTGGTTTGATTTTTTAGTAGATGACCTTTCTGAGATTTATTAATAACCAAATTGCCTCACTGTAAAATAAAGTGGAACCGGTACATTTTTCATTTAAATAAACAGAAACTGAATTACACGCGCGTGGTTCGAAAGTGGGAAAGAGAAATAATAAGAATAGTCAAAATCTATTGTAAAAGGACTATATTATCCTTCTCTCATCTTCTTCCTTAAACGTACCCAAAAACTCTATCCAGGTTTACTCCGACCCACCGCCGACGGCTTCCTTTTGTTTATCCACTTCATTACCTTAACGTAAAGCTTTCCTTTTCTTTCTTCCGCCAAGTCGCCGATGGTTTACCCAACGACTCCAACGTGGACGCCGACGCACCGCTGAACCCAGCTTTCCTTTCAAGCTTTCCCAGCCGGTGGATTACTCCGACGCAGACGATTCTCAACTGCAACGACGCTGACGTCGACGCAATCGAATCTCTTTCCCGTCCTCCCTCTACCGTCTCATCTCTAATGGTCAGCCCACCTAACTTCATCTTCTCCTCCCTTAAACTATGGTGCAGTAGTTTTCCAACCCCTAAATATTATGAGGGTTTCGTATAAAAAATAAAAAATGCAATTTTAGATCCCGTTTGATAACAGTGATAGATGGATAGGATTCGTAAGGAGATGGGATTAGAATTGGGATTAGTAATGAGAAGGGATTGATAATGAGTATGTTTGTTTGGGATGAGATTAGATGATGGGATTAGATTGATAGAAGAAATTGGTAATGAAAAAGGATTGGTAATGAGAAGGGGTTGGGTTCGGACTATGAATACCAAGTCCCACGGGGTATTGCTAATACCCCCTAATCTCCGGATTCATTATCTCAACGAACTACGAATCCGAACCAATTTTTGAAACCAAACGAAGTATTGTTAATCCCTTTGGGTTAGTAATCCAATCCCAACTCCCAGGAGCTTTAACAAACCGGGCCTTAAATAATTACTCTGATATTAGAGGTTTAAATTGGGGATTTTTGCATTGCTTTCTGTTTCATTTTTGATTCAGTAGGGCTGGGTATTTATTAACTGGTGGTGATGGGAGCTGCAATTAGCTGCTGACGGAGTTGAATGGGATCGGTCGGTGATGTACTCAGGTGTCAGGTGTTTGCAGTCGGAAAATACTTCGCAATTGATTACGTTTTTGGGATGGAAAATTCTTCGCAATTAATTACGTTTTTGGGATGTTGATTAATGATTATGATTATGATTGTGATTGTAATTATAATAGATAAAAGCTGATGGCAAAATAAGCAATTGATGCTGAAGTTCCTGCTCATAACAAGAAAGGAGTTCTCCTCTTCCTTTACTTCCAATTTATTTTTTTTGCCAAGAAAAGACGAGGAAAAAAAGAGGAACAAGTTACAAGGGTATTATAGTTAGTTCAGCTTTAACGCTAACGGAGTTATGGTTGTACTTTATTCCAAAATTACAGGGAGGTGATTTGGTCATTAATAATTCTCAAAGAGGTCATTTGACAAAAAGCCGAACCATAGGGAGGTAATCCGTACTTTGCCCTTTTTTATATTCTGATTGTCTAAATGCAATTATGCAGCTGGCAGGTCGACCTGAGTCTCACTTCGTGGACAAATTTTTGTTGCACAATCTTGGACGTAAGGGTCATCATTTAGCCCGAGGGCCCGCGACATGCCCAAAGCCCACCGGGCTTTTACCCGGCCCGTAGTTTGTAATGGGCAGGCTCGAAAAAGAATTTTTACTCGGCCCGCCTGTAGGCCCGGCCCGTGAGCCCACCCGTGGTACCCGTCCAAAAGCCCGCCAACGGGCCCGCCTATTAGCCCAAAATCCCACAAAACATTTTCTTTTTTCCCTTGGTTTAGTTTTGCCCAAGGAAATTTAAGCCCGTCCGTTAGCCCGCCCGGCTTTTGGCTCGCCAATTGGGCTAGCCCGTGGGCCGAGCTTGGGTTTCAATTTATGGTAGGTAGCTCGGCCAGCCAAAAAGAAAAAGCCCGGTCGGCCCGGCCCGTGGGCGGGCTTGGGCAGCAACTTAGCGGGCTGGGCCAGCCCGGCCCGATGATGACCCTTACTTGGACGATAGCTCTCCAAACTAGCTTTTTGCAGGTTATCCAAGGTTGATCGCAAGGACACGCAAGGCGTCCATTGTCTAGCCAAGCGGGCATTGATGTCCCCTACAGCCCTACTTCATCTCCAGATGCGCGGGGAACCCCTTTTTGGATAGGACTACTACCGGCCTCCAGCTTTTGTTTATGCAGTCTCTGTAATTGTATATATATATATATATATATATATATATATATATATATATGTCTTGTTGTTTGGTTTGAGTTTCCCTTGTATCTGTAAATTGTTACTCCTTATCAATGCATTCCTATCGTATTTCAAAAAAAAAAACTTTGAACAATTAGATGTGGTTCTTAACCCATTTGATTGTATCTCTTGCCTTGTAAAGGGGAGGTCTGAGGTTCGAATATATGAAGAGATATCAAACTCTTAATAGTTATTTTTCATTTTTATTATATTTGAATTTGAAATTACATTTTTTTTAAAAAGAAAGTTAAAAAAAAAAAAAAAGCAGAACGGCACCGAAGTCTCTTGTTTTTCTTTTTTTTTTGTTTTTAAAGGGAGATAAGACAATCTTCTTGATCTCTTTTTACACGTTCAGTACTCCATATATATAGTACTTATGGTTAGGGCTGCAAACAAGCCGAGCCGAGCCGAGTTTTACGATGTTCAAGCTTGTTTATTAATTTTTTAACGAACACGAGCTCGAGCTTGAGCTGAATGAAAACTTAACGAGTTGAGCTCGAGCCGAGCGGGCCTTGGCTTAACTCGAGCTCGTTCACGAGCCTTAACGAACCAACGAAAAATGTATATATATCTTCGCATAGGCCTAATACAACCAAAAATATTTTGATTGTGAATGTATATATCTTTCATTTTCCTATGGACCAAAGGCGTACTGGCGTGCATGTGCTCTAACCTCCCTTGGTTGACTAGAAAGTGAAAACGGAAAGAACAAATTGTGAAATAACAATAAAAATCCTAAACTTAAGTATATATACCCGAGCTCGCGAGCCGACTCGAGCCAAGCTTATTATAGCTCGAGCTCGGCTTGTTTACGAAACGAGCTGAAAAAATAGGCTCGAGCTTGCTCGTTTAACTTTCGAGCCGAGTTTGAACGAGCCACTAACGAGCCGAGCTGCGAGCCGCTCGCGAGTGGCTCGGATCATTTGCAGCCCTACTTATAGTGGCCCCAATTGCCTTTAGAATCGTTTTTACCTATGTATTTATATCACTTTCCGGACAATTTTTTTCGAAAATAATATTTTCCTATTAAATAATATAGTTTAAATATTTACTAAGATAGGAGTAAAATGAATTTATTTTATCACAAAGCAATGATAAAATCTATTTATTCTAATTATAATAAAATTAATATAATTTGTCTATTAAAATAATAAAATGGGGGCAATTAAGTCATTTGACAACTTATCTCCTCATATCCACCATCTAAATCCTCCTCCTCAAACAATAATCCAAATATTGGATTACAAATCCACCATTCTTACTTGTTAGGAGGTGAGTCCACTCTTCTTACATATCCACCCTCATTATATATCCATCCTTAAATCCATCCTCTCTTTATATCCATCCAAAATCAAATCCTTTATCCAAACGGGCCGTAATTTTCCACTAACCCCTCACTGATATATACAATACTAAAAAAAGAAAAAAAAAAGGAAAAAAAAACTTTGAACTATTAGATCTGGACATCTAAAGTTACTAAAAAGGAGGTAGCTAGTGGGTTTTTTTTTTAGGAACATGATAGAGATGCATTATAAGGGATAAAGTT
>BPLS01023953.1:19451-31716 GCA_019656275.1 Rhododendron kiyosumense
TCCAACAGTGGAAAATATAAACCACTCTCCCATATTATATAGAAATAGATAGATAAATTATGGAATATTACCTTTTCATCTTCACATTTTTTGCGTTCAACATGCACAATCAAAAGTGGAGTCTCATTAAACAGTGTCTATATGACGCATTGATGCTCCCTAGCGTGTTACTATAAGATTTCTCTTTTGTATCATTTTGCTTAATAATATGAAAACCTCTTTTTGATGATAAAAATAAAACAGTGTCACTATCTTATTGAAATCCTAGCTCCTGCGTTGGAACGCGGAGTACCGTAAGCAAATTTGAATACTTGATGAGGGGTTCCATGACAGCTCAGTTGGATTAGCACTACTCCTGATCAATATACAAAAATGTATAAATGTGCATTGTAATATCCCAATCAATCAGCACTTAAACCATGTACTATTATATAACCCAAATGGGTTAACCTAATGGTCTTGGCCTGGAACTTGGTTTGTTTCCTCCTGAAATCTTGGGTTCGATTCGATTCTCTATATCAATAACTTCTGAAATGATTTTACCCTCACGCGTAAGCGAGTGACATAATTATGAAATGTACTATAGAAATTAGTCCGAGTTGTGCTAAACTGGACCTGGACAGTGGACACTATGCATTAAAAAAAAAAAAAAACCCATGTATATGCTAGGCATCCACTAGACCAATCCCACTGTCTCTGTAAAACCTAAAATATAGTAGAATTTTTTTCGTCAACAAAGCCCAAGTGGCTGACCCAACGTTAAATTTTGTTCCTCTGACTCGTCCCTCCAGTGGTTTAAGAGTTAGGTTGCTATATAAAGTTTTCTTCCTTTTTTCTTTATTTTTCCTTTCCCCGTACACGTAATTCACGTGGTGGGTTTCTTAACAAATTGGACCCACTTAAGACTCATTGTAGGCCGAGTTTGTTGAGTAGGAGATCAACAAACTTCCAAGGTTTTTTTTTGGCACTGGATGATTTGTACGTTCGTTAATTTCAGAGTCGTAAAATTAAAGCCCTCCCCTTCTATCGTTGCATGATGAATACCTTAGGAGGGGAAGGAAGAAAGACATATTAGCTAGGTTTTTTTTCGAGTGAGAGAGGCGTATAGTTTCCTAGGGTACTTAAAAGTTTCATTGTATTTGAAATTAACTTGGTTCCTCTTCTTTTGCCAACGCAAAAATATCGTAAATTTACATTTTGCTGCAAGTGGTGGCCTCATCTTTCTTTTTTTCTTTATCGGAGTGGTGGTGGTGGTAGCCTCATCTCACTTGAGAAAAATGGTGACGCGTAGCCAATGGGGTTTCCGCAAAATACTTACGCATTGTTATTGAAGTAATGGGAAAAAAATATTGGAGTATATGAGAGTGTCTTCAATAGGAGTAGCAAAAGGAGACTCTACAGCATCAGGCTCAATGAATTTTACTCAAATTATGACTAAAAAAGCCATCTTTTTTGGTTTAGCTATCCTCTTTTTTCTACTCCCTTCATCAACGCATCGCTGTTATATCTCTACTTTGTGGGAGTAATATTATGGTAAATGATTTTGACGCTCTCATTTTATCCATTGGCACTCTCCTTTATCTTTATTCCCGTGAAAGTATCAAATCAGAATCCTTCATATAGAAAAAGTGACTCAAGAAGTAAGGGTAATTTAGTAATTTCACTTAAATAAAGGATTAAAAAAAACCACCAATGTGTTTTCTGAACGGAAAGAAAAAACCCACCAATGTTACTTATTCTTTATTCCAAAACTTTTCCTAAGAGTTCATGATATGGACAAAAAGAGAACGTAACCCAAACTTGAGGCTCACCCAAAAGAAAAAAACCCACCCCTTTCTCACTCATTCCCACTTACATTATTGTTTTTTGGCCTAAATAAGTCAAGTGACTTATTTTTTTATCGTTATTCGAATTTTATTTGGTATCTGTTAATTTTACGTCAACTTTTGGTAAATTAATCATCCGTCTTGACGTCAGGAATGAGAAAAATAAAAAAATTGCGATCAAAACTCATTAATTTTTAGTTTAGATCGTAATTTTTCACCTTTTTGATTTCTGCCGTCGGGACGCGGAATCAGAAGGTTTCAGACGTGGAACGGAGGTGGAATCAGAAAGTTTGAGGATTCTCAAGTGGAATGAATCAATGGGGGATCAAAGGCGAGGCTGATGCAAGCGATTTTGGGGTGTTTTTTACTCGGGAATCTGGATTCTGGCGGAAAAAAAGGGCCAGGTGCAGTGCTGATGCGCTCATTCTTTAATCTTTAATTGGATATCAAAAAGCACTCCAAGTGGCAAAACTTCTTTATCGTATGCAGTTAGCTTTCTCTCTCTTCAAATTTTAAGGTCAATTTTTGAAGTTTTTAAATTTAAAGAGATAGGAGCAAATGACTTTTGAAATTGCGTAGACAGTCATATTCAAATCAGTCATGCAACTTGCATGTACACTTTTATACATATCTTAAACATATACTTTTATGGAGCCCACCTCAGGTTTCATTAATATGATCCGAACCGCTCATTATTTTTAAAATATTTTTTTAAGAGTTCCTGTAAAAAATCAACTCGATAGGATATTGGTAAGGGCTTTTTCAGAAATCATAGGGTGAAACAATCTGATTCGCACTGCAATTTCTGAAAAAAAAAAAAACCCTTACCGATATCCTATCGAGTTGATTTTTTATAGAAACTCTTAAAACATTATTTTAAAAATAATGAGCAGTTCGGATCATATTGGTAGGACCCGAGGTGGGTCTCATAAAAGTGTATGTGCAAGATATGTGTACAAATGTATGTGTCCTTAGCATTTTTGTATTCTAATATAATTACGCAAAATTACCTTTTTAGCCAAGTATGTAGGAGTATATATAAGTTCCTAAAATTAAAGAATAGGTAAAAAACTGGTGAATTTGTAGCACAAATAAACAAAATACGGAATTGGCTAAAATTTTTGCTTCCGCCTTCTAGAGATACTCTAATATGATTATGTAAATCCTGAGAGATTTGTCGGGTCGGAGGATGGCAGCAAGTAAGAGCTTAAACTTCCGTTATGTAAGTCCTGACATGTTTGTCGGGTGGGAGGATGGCAGCAAGTAAGAGCTTAAACTTCCGCTTTCGTAGATACTCTGCTACAATTATTTTAATCTTAAGAGATTTGTTCGATGGGAGGATAAGAAGGATAAGGTAATGCTTTCGTAAATACTCTAATACAAATAGATTTGTCGAGTGGGAGGATGACAACAATTAAGAGCTTAAACTTTCGTTTTTACAAATATTCTAATAGAATTGTAAATCCAAAGAGATTTGTTCGGTGGGGGCATGACAGCAAGTAAGAGCTTAATCAAACCTCTTACCTCACACTTGGAGCTGCTCTAAGTTTGCATGGTCGTTATGTTCAAAGCTTTAAAATTAGTCGAGGTACTCGTAAAACAATCAGAAATACACCAAACTACTTTTGAAAAAACTCAAGAAAGTAGGCCCTCTTGTTTTCATGAAAAAAACATACTCATTCAATTCATTCAAACAAGCCATATGACATCTATAAATAATCATCCAAATACAAATCAAATTATATAACAGCTACTGATAACCACTCGAAAATAAAGAAAGTAGGCCCTCATTTACCTTTATTTTTAGCCCCTATCGTTGTTCCTTCCGCCAGCTATACTAAGAAATTCAGAACCCCATTATAAATATACCCAAACAACTACCAAATTCCAACCCTTCTTTCTTTCTTCTTCTTCTTCATCTACTATCTCTATTTTGAGGATATTAATTCTTGTATACCCTCATCAATCCGATGAGGAATAAGTTGATGTTCCTAATGGAGATTACCGAAGGAATCCCAATGAAATCATGAAGAAACCAAAGCCAAAGGGATGAGTTGAAGAAATGCAAATCTCTAGGCAAGTCTGATGCTTGGCTTTTCAGTTTTACTACTAGTTTTTTCTTTTTCGGCTTCTTCTTTGTTTGGTTGCTGCAAAAAAAATGAAGGAAAGAAAGAATAAAATTCTGGAATCGTTACGACAAGAATTTGAAGATTCCAAAGTGTCCCTTCTGATGTCTTGTCTTCCCTGAAGACATCCCAAATCTTTTCGAACTCTTTTAGGTTTTTTTTTCTTGTTTGGGATCGCTCTTGCGTTTTCGCAAACTACAAGAGACGCCCCTCTTTGTAACACTTGAATAGTTGTGATTTGAACTTTTCTGATTTAGTTTCCAAATTACATCGATCGAGATCTATGATCAAGGTCAATACTGTTGTTTCTCTTTTTCTCGGCGAAAGTCAGTATCGTTAGTTGTATATCGTGATAGAGTTGATAGTGTTGTTGCGTAACCTTAGAATTTGTTATTTTGAATCTTTCTGTTTTTGTGGTGGCAAAACCAATAATGGGGTAATAACAAGAAGGTGATTGTTCTCTGTTTTGGTGGGAAGGGACAGAACAAGAAGAAAAAATTTAAACTCAATAACATGTACTCTATAATTTCATACCTTAAAAATTGAGATGTTTTTGTGGTGTTGTATGACATTCTATATATTCAGATGATTTTGGCCTAGACAGCAATAAGTATGTGATTTTTTTAATTTTCTCTTCGAGTGACTAAAATACTTATGTACTTAATTCTTGTATATGAAAGAAATTAAGGAAAATGTGTATGGAGATATAAAATTAGATACGCTTTGAGTAAATCAAAGCCATATTTTTTCGGAGGGTAAGAGACTAACATACTAGTTATGAAAAAATTAGTCAAAATTAGACCTAATATTTGTAGAAAAACATAAAAATGGGTGGGACTAAAGCGTTCGTTGACCACGCTATAGTTTCACCTTTCCCATTATATTTCCACTTTTTGCTCCGTCCAATACGATGCATTATTATCATGGTGTTCATAATGCAAACAGCTGTCAGAACGTGCAAATACAGCTGTCAAAACGTGCAAATACAGCTGTCAGTAGTTAGTTTTCCATTTGTACTCTATGAAGTGTAGTGGTTATTCGGTTAGCATCTGAGCTAACTCTGTTAACTCAATTAGTTAGTTGAGCAAGGTCTTAGCTCAGACGCTAAGTGGTAACTACACTTCACAGAGTACAAAACGGAAAAAATTAGGTACTGAAAGCTGTATTTGCACGTTCTTGACAATTGTCTCTGTTGAGCTATGTCACTCCTTTACACATAAATGGAGATTCCATGTTGTTTGCCCACTTATCATGGAAGTAAATATGAATATAACGGTGGTATCATCTCCACCTAGTAGGTAATCTCACATAGAGCTAAGGAGATCAGTACCATTGTGGGTTGGTAAGAGATATAGGTATGTGTCTCATTTTAGTCTAATTAGCGTATTTTTATTTGCTATTGAGATTGCGTATAATCTTAAAATGAGTGAACAATTTCTTTGCATGTTTTGTTTAACAAATCGAGTCTACCGTGTTAAATGAGATAGACAACATTCAAAAGGGAAGATAATTACTCGTGCTTTTTTTTTTTTTTGGTGGTTATGCACAAGTTTATAGAAAGGAATTTTATCCTACACTATTTGGCACTAATGTTGAATAATTGGAAATTTGGAAAGGCCACTCTAAGCATGGCTAGCTGTAGTTTTGGAGTCAATCATTATTGACATGATTATAAAACCTCCCACTTGCCAGGTTGTAATAGTATGAATCTTCACAAAATCTTCCTATTGGAAAGCAACTATAACCACTTGCACTATAAAAAAGTTGGTTGTAAGGATAAAATGAGCAGTTTCAAAGCCCAATAAAGTGATGGCCGCAACTTCCTTAAGTTCTTCAGATATACTCATTCAATCAATAGGGGATTCCGAATGGCTTTTGATCTTTATTTTTCGACCAACTAGAAAATATAGATATTATAAAAAAAATAGTACAAAAAACGGACACTACTGGTCTGAAAATACAAGAAACAACAAACAAAAGCAACAAAACAAAAAAAGAAAAAGAAAACAAAAAGCCGCATGGAACCAAACGCCAGAGCCGGACCCATTAATCACACTCGTGAAGGTGGGTGGAGAGACCAAGGGGAAAGGCAAGGTATGGGAAGAGCAACTCTCAAGATAACCCGCTGCACCATCTTGAGCTCGTGCCGCCGCAGACTGAAGAGCTGAACCCGCCGCCTCCACCGAACCGCTCATTGTCCAGATCCAGTTCCATAGATTTGGCACCTGAGTCCAAAAATAATGGGGAATGGAAGATTTACCCTCCTAAAGGAAGAATCTCAACCATCTCACATCCATAGAGGACGAAGCATAAGAGGAGGAGAGAAGAACATGGGAGGAAAGAGATGGGGGCAACCGACTGGGAGGAGGGGAAATCGGAAATGGGAGTGGTTGAGAAGAAGAACATGAAAGAAAAAGAAGGAGAGCTCTCTCTAGAGAGAGAAGCTCTGTGTCCTTCCTACTCTATTTTTATGATTTATTTGTTGATCTTTATTTAGAAGTAGTTAAAATTCAGATTGGGCAAGTGATTGTTTAAAAAAAGTCATTTGTTAATCCACAAGCATTGGTGCAATCGGGGCCAGGAGTGGAAAAGTCTGAGAGCGCATTTGAAAAGTTGAAGAGGAAGTAGGGCCCTCAACCTTAAAAGGTCTAAGGGAAATCACTTGGCAATGAGGGGTTTTAGAAACACTTTGGTTTGAAGTTTAACTCACCTCAGTGTGCTACCCATTTTTGTGTTAGTCCAATCTATATGGAACTCTGTTCTAACTTTAATTCAGCCCTCAATAAATGGATGAAGAAATTAATTCTTGAATTAATTGATTCATTGAGCTCGATACCAAATTGCATATGAAAAAAAGATAGTTTGTTGTTGCTATAAAGAGCTGCACGCTCTAATGTAGCTTAGCTGCCTTCACCCTCCTTTGTAATCTTACTCTGTCAGTGAAAAAATCCACATTAAGAAGTAACTCATCAAATTTTTTTAATTTTTTTTATAATCGAACATTCGGGTCAATTTGGGAACGCGGGGTCTGCTGTGCAAGGGTGTACAACATGTCAACATCCCTGTCATGCACCACCTCAGCTGCTCTGAATTTCTTTTATCTAAATTCGAACCGTTCAAAACACAGACAAACGACTAAGATGGTACATGATAGGGATGTTGTGCAGTGCACAGCAGGCCCCCCGAGTTCTTAGTTTAGGCACGCTTCGATTACTAGAACCTTGAAGATAACGACGACCTTGCACGTTACTCATCAGTTGTTGCAAAAAATTCATTCTTTTCATTTTTGTTTTCCTCTAATTATGTTAGTAAACTCAAAAACCATAAGATCCATCTTGTGCGGCCACATCAAGGAATCTCCCCCTTCTTTCTTAGTGGAGGAAAAGATGCAGCACATAATTTGTAGCTTTTTGTATTCTTTAGGCAAATTATTAGTTGTCATTGGCCACTACTAGGATAAGATTAACGGTGATTTATCACTAATTAATTAAAGATTAATTAAACACTTTTGTCAAACCTTTTTTCCTTTCTCGTGCGCACGAGTCCCTCTCATTGAAAGCGTGTCTTGCGGGATGTGAACCCGGATTTCTCTTTGCAAATAAACAAACAAAAGTGGGTGTAATCATGCAGCAGTTAGGAATTTTTAGGTCCCGTTTTTACTAACAAAAAATACTAAAAATTTAATGCATTTTATCATTTTGTTTTCACTAGCAAAAAAGTTTTTACCAACTTTTTCACTTCCGGAAATAATTTGACATTTGTCAATAACTTATTCACTACCGCAAACACCTAACAATTTTCAAAAAAAAATCTACAAATTTTTTCACTAGAAATAGAACATATTTATCTTTCATTATCAGAGTTTAGTTAGTCATAGACGTGCCACGATTAACAAAACTTGGCGTGATAATATTGTAACATTGTCTAATAAGTCAGGTTATAGACCCAAATAGTCACATAATTTTTATATGCTAAACAAGACCTAGCTATCAATAGATTTGGTAAGTACAAAAGTAAATTTTTTGAAACCCCGAGGGTTCGCCTAGTGATCGAGGCCTCGCCTCAAGGGTTTGCTTGTTATCGACTCTTTTGGGGTCTATACAGAGCATTGGAATTCCGTAAGTGGGTGGTGGAATTGCTCCCAAAATTAATATTACTGCATATAAAACGTAAACTGATCCAAACACCTGAAATTAGGAGAATAAGAGAACCTATCTTGCAATAATTTGATCCCAAAATTGCATTACACCAAAGGTGATGAGAGTTCTCCCATTGACAAGCAACTACAAGTAAACTAAAAGAATAATTAACTCAACTAGCTATAGTATTGACTTATGACTCATCAACTAGCTATAGTCGATGACAAGCTTTCTTCCGTAGCCATTAAAGTGATGAGTTTTTCTTTATTTTCTTTGCTTTTATGTACACCCTCCACAAATAATATGTTCAATTTTTCTTGTATTTTTTGCTGTGCTAATTTTTTTTTTAATCATTTCGGATGGTTAGCTCTCTAATTTTTTTACTTTGTGTCGGTGGATTATTTGCAACTTACATAACTTTATCATGGCTTTAGTTGGACTCGCTAGTGAAAAGTGGGACTGGATTCCCAAGAATTAGTAAAGATACACGTAAGTTGGTCTGAACACCATGAACTATTAAAAAAAATATTTGCAGCATCAAATATGGACCCGTTGATCACTAGTATATATATGACTATTGGAATGCACCAAAGGACAATACTACTTATATTAGTACACACTCAAGTTTTGAGGGGTCCAATTTGCAATTTAAAAATTTAGCCATAATTATTCGTGAGTGACTACGAAATTCGTAATTAAAATTGAAGCCCCAATAATTTGACTAAATTCATACCCCACATTGATTCCTCAAAATAAATTCCACCACTAACATTCATCACTTGCTACCATATTAATTCAAAAAGTTGAACCATTAGCATTCATAACTACCACCACGATGATCTAAAACTTGGGCCATTAACATTCGTAATTTATTTTTGAATAACTCAGGTATCAGAGCCAAGTAGCTAGCTTTGTTAACTTGGGACCAAAAAACATCATATTGATTCATAAATTGGATTAGTGGGATTCGTAAACGGCCATATGATTTGAAGTACTACTCCCTTCTGTACAAAATAGAGCAAAGTTTACTTTGACCCCCTTTGGTTATCGTTATATGTGGATACCCCTCTCATGTTTCAATACTAAGCACACAACCTACCTGTGGTTTTGAAAATGTGCAGATAGAATCCCTGCGGTCATGTTTTCCATCCATATTAACGGACACAGCATTAAAAGACCGATATACCCTCATCATGTCCCTTGATTCTTGTAATTTTTTAAATCTAATCACACCATCCCTTATACCAAAAATTAAATCTAAATCATTGATATTGTAAATTTTGACGAGTATTACATCTATGCCAAAATTCAAGTCAATCAAAAAATGAAAAGCCCATGGTCGAATCAATTTTGTTATGAAATTAAAATTTCAAATTTGAATTTACTAAAAATTAGATCACTGGGTTATTGATGCCTGATCGAGATGATTTTTTACAAAGATACTCTATTCTTTATTTAATACACTATGAACAACTTAGATTACATTCTAGAGGCGTGCGAGATACACCTCCGTTAATATGGATGGAAAACATGACGACAGGGGGTCTATCAGCACATTTTCAAAACCACAGGTAGGTTATGTACTTAATTTTGAACCATGAGGGCGGTATCCGCACATGTCGATAACCATAGGAGATGAAAGTAGACTTTGCAATCAATGTTGTAAATCTCAAAAATTGTTTTCAAAAGATTCTCCTGAAATCAAATGTCCGGCAAAATTTTCAAAGTAGAAACAACCATGCTTTTGAATACTAATAATAACAATATTGACATAGAAGTTTCATCTTTGGTAATAATTAAATTTTAAAAAATATCCCACGATAAAAATAAATAAATAATTTCTCCAAAAAGTTCATCAGTTTCAAATAAAATGTAGACGTGATCAAGGCAAGTGATCTACTAATTCCTAATGTCTAATTGCCAGAGTGAATACAAACCAACTAGGCCCATGAAAAAAGGAAGAACGTGTATGACTTTTGGTTGTGCCCAGGTGAGCTTGCCACTACTAATAAGCAAATGATGCAACGTAGAAGCAACTGAATTACAACGATATGATATATTCTATAGATCAATCGCTTAGGGAAATTTAGTTATTCAATCACCTCACAAAAATGATGAAAGTCGAATTCTGTACTCGTTGTGCCATACCGTAGTTGAAATCTGATGGTAAATTTAACTACGTTACTCTTGAACTTTGTTGAATATGAAAGAAAATAATAGTGAAGTTTGTCGACGAAGAAGTTCATTTTTGGTAGCCAACATCCAATTCAATTTCTATATCACAATCTAATTTGTTAGCAAATCCGATAGTCCAACTTTGTTTATTTTTACCTAAATTGACCTATGGTAGGAATAAGTCGTTAAATTCATCTACATCCAGTAATTGAGTCGCATTGTTTGGTTGGTTTTTACCATTCAACTTCTGTCCACAAGCGCCTATAGTAGGGTGGATAACCGAAGGTAAATGATGTTAAAATTTCACTTCAGGGTGGATAAAATTCTTGACTTTTTTACTTGAGTCTGAATAGAGTCTGGACCCGATGGATTTAGTTTTTTTTTTCTCCCTCTCAATGAAACTGTAATGGGTTGGATCCGACCAGGCAGCGGGCCATGTGCCATGGGCAGCCCGTCATATTGGAGCTCGTTTGGGCTGGACGCACATGGACCGAACGCTCGACCCAGTCCCAGGCGTCCCTAGGAACCCATTCAGCGAGCCCAACATTGGCTAGGGATGGATGGCACTAAGAGCATCCACACTAGGCTCTTCCAATGCTCTTTTTAGGTAAAGTGGCAAGAAAAAGCCCAAAAACCATGCTGCATCAGCCTCTCTTCTTTCTTTTTTTTTTTTTTTGATCCGCAAAAACGCCCAAAGGGCCATCTGCCTCTCTTCTTCCTCTTAGTATTTTACAAATGCTACAGTGACTCTTTAAAGGTAACGAGTTACTGTTCGCTTGTTATTTGTTTTTTATTCAATTTTTTGTACTTCTAAATCTTTCTTTCCTCCATCAATCTGAATTCTGACACAAATTTTCCTTCAGCCACGCAATTCTCATCTTGACTCCATCATTATTTTGCAATTTATTTAAGCAATTTTAATGGTTCCAATATCTTCCGACGCTAGTTTCTGTTCAAGTTTCACTTTTTCATTGTTGTCTTCCGATCCACGAATAGGAATCTCGCTTCTGCTCCATTATTGGAGACCATCTATCTTCCACCCAAACACAGGCCACAAACACATAAACCCAAAGATTGTTAACCCTTTTACGATTAATATTTGAATTTCTCGAGAAAGGTTTAGATTTGCACAACTGCTTAATTTTGATTGTTTGTTGGGGTTTCCATTGATCACTCTGTTTTTTGAGGGAAGTAATTTGAGAAGAATATACAGAAGAGAAAGAGGGAAAAAATAGTGGAATCAATAAAAAAAAAAGAAATTATAAAAACCCAATATTTTATTGGGATGGTTTTTGGATAGAGAGTCTGATGCAGTAAATATTGTAAAAGTAGATAACTAAAGTAATAAAGTGACTTTTTAAGGTGTAAATTGGTCCAAAATATAAAGAGTCCGGTGCGGATGCTCCAATTGGTTCCTTGTTTCATAGGCTAGCTTGCTTAGGAAAGGAGGGAGCTTCTTGAAGGAGGGGATTGAGAACCGAACGAATCACCCCCACCACATAATAAATCAAGAAAAAAAGGGGAGGAAGAAGAAACAAACCAAACATAAGGACGAAAAAGGAATAGACAATAACAGAAAAAAAGATAGAGACCGGAAAGAGAACAAAAGAACAAGAAGAAAAAGGCTCTGTCTCAACTAAAATAGCTTGGGAGAGTGTATCAGGCAACACCGACATCGGGAAAAATTCAAAAAAACCCCTGAACTTTGAATCCAATGTCAATTAGGCACCTGAACTTAAATAAACTTCAATTAAACACCTGAACTTTCACTCCGTTATTCAATTTAACCCCTGCCGTCTCAATCCGTCACTTTTCTAACGGTGGTTGCCCAGCTGAACACTAACAGACGTTATACACATAACTGGGCTCAAATGGGAGGGAAATGGGATGAGTCATAGGTTTTTTTGGAGGGAAAATCCAAACCCCTAGAAAATTTCCCCCCTTTCTAGATCTGATTCCTCTGCCTTAAAACAGAGCATGTGGTCCCCCCCCTCCTCCC
>BPLS01023956.1:5792-18239 GCA_019656275.1 Rhododendron kiyosumense
TGTTCAAATCCGATAAAAAAATAAAAGACTAAATATTTTAAATTGGCAATAGTTGGTTATTGAAAATGTGGATTTTTCTAAGGGAATTATAATAATGTGTTTGACGTTGTAGTAGAATTATAATAATGAATAATGGTATAATGATGGATTTTTCTAATCGTTGTAGTAGGAATTTGTTGTTGAGAACTTGACAATAAATGGATAGATTTTGGCAATGTTACGTACGCTTGATTTTAAAGGCCATATAATGGGCTATGGCTATATCAGAATGGGAGTGTGCGGGCTGGTTTGAGTATATATAAGGGAATTATAATAATGTGTTGGGTTACATGACACTAAAGTGATAGACACCGGTGGTGATTTGAAAGTTTAATGGAGTACGATTTGTGGAATTATGGGAAGCCTTGGAAAAAGAGAATATGTGTGTAAACTTGTGAGATTGGAGTTGTTATCGTGCCATGCAAGTAAATGTAGAGTATTATTGACTTGATGATTAGTAGTTTAGAGTTGTCAATGCATTTGCGGCTAATTGTTTAAACTCCTACTTTTGGTGATAAATTAGAGATGTGTTTTTTAAATGACAAGGAATATTTTAATGCAAGATTCAATACTGTTACATTTTGGGTTAGTGCGCATGGAGTCGGTCCTCAAGATACGGGTAGAATTAAGGATTTTAGGTGGTGATGTTTATTTTATTTTTTTGTAATGGACAAACCTGGGCATAGGACTTTGGTGAATGTTCTTATATTTGTTTGTGTTTTTGTGTGAGAGAGAGAGAGATCACGAAGGTGGTGCTTGTGATTTTGCATGGTGATGTGGTGCTTGTGATTTTTTTCCCGTGATCGTTTTGCATTGCCTTGGGTTGGTCCAATATTATTTTAGAGAGAGATAGAGAGTGAAAGATACAGAAAGAGTGAGAGCGCATACGAAGGTTGTGGTTTTGACTGTGCGTGGTGATTTGGTGCTGCGTGCTTGTGGTGATACGGTGCTGGTGTGCTTCGTGAAGTGGGTAATTTTGTGGTTTGTTGGAGTGAAAACAATAGCTTTACCTCTTAGAACTCTGTTTATATCTTTTTATATGGAGGCTAGGAGTTTGGCTGCAATTGGGCTAATAAAAGTTAGGTAATAATTGGTAGATTTTGGGTGTGGTGTGTGATTTAGTATTCGACAGTAAAGGTTGAGGTGGGCGGTCCGGTGTTAAAACTTTGGGGTTGGTAATAGGATTTGGTAATTTAGTCTACACTCTAGATTGGTATTCGTTTATGATTTATTTGTGTATAGGCTGGTCTATCTATCCGTGGTTGCGTTGCGTTGTCTTTGGGCTCAAGCAAGTGTTTAAGTGTGTATCGGTATGAAAAATGGTATTAAGCCGGTAATAGTCATCGGGCGATACAATTGCAGTGACATCATTTTTTCACGTAGGTTTTGGATAGGTTATTGGAGGAGAATGTAGTAAGTGGTTTTCTATGTTATTGGAATAATCACACATAGTATAGTTTATGCATACCTTAGTGAATGTAGTTCAATTGTGGTGGTATTGAATAAGAAGAAATTGTATTTGAGATAGTATGCTTGAAAATTGATTTAAGAATGTAATGGAGAGGATTGCTTCAATTTCGTATGTAGGATGGGCTAGTTTAATTGTTTGATGTTGTTTTTTAACTTGTTTCTTTGTAATGCTTGCTACATCTTGTATACTCTTGAATTGTTACTCTTTGATTGGTCCATCATTGGTATACTTGGTATCTTATTCGAGCCGTGGTTATGTTTTGTTCGGAGGGGTCAATAATTATGATTCTCTTTTAAAATATTCCTGGATTTGTTGACATTTATTTAGTAATGAATAGTGGTAAGATTGTTCATAATTCCGATGTTACATCGTTCAAATCCGATTAAAAAATAAAAGACTAAATGTTTTTAATTGGCAATAGTTGGTTATTGAAAGTGTGGATTTTTCTAATCGTTGTTGTAGGATTTTGGTGTTGAGAACTTGACAATAAATGGATAGATTTTGGCAATGTTACGTTGCTTGATTTAAAAGGCCATATAATGGGCTATGGCTATATCAGAATGTGAGTGTTCGGGCTGGTTTAAGTATATGTAAGGGAATTATAATAATTTGTTGGGTTACATGACACTAAAGTGATAGACTGCACCTGTGGTGATTTGAAAGTTTAATGGAGTACGATTTGTGGAATTATTGGAAGCATTGAAAAAAGTGAATATGTGTGCGTAAACTTATGAGATTGGAGTTATCGTGCCATGCAAGTAAATATGGAGTATTTTCGACTTGATGGTTAGTAGTTTTAGAGTTGTCAATACATTTGTGGCTAATTGTTTAAACTCCTACTTTTGGTAATAAATTAGAGATGTGTTTTTGAAATGACAAGGAATATTTTAATGCAAGATTCAGTGGAATATTTTAATTCAAGATTCAATGCTGTTGCATTTTGGGTTAGTGCGCATGGAGTCGGTTCTCAAGATGCGGGTAGAAATTAAGGATTTTAGCTGGTGTTGTTTATTTTATTTTTTCTTAATGGACAAACCTTGCGTTGGGCATTGGTGAATGTTATTATATTTGTGAGAGAGAGAGAGATATCACGAAGGTGGTGCTTGTGATTGTGCGTGGTGATGTGGTGCTTGTTGTTTTTTTTTCGTGATCGAGTTGCATTGCGTTGGGTTGGTGTCATTCTATTTCAGAGAGAGAGATACACAGAGAGCGAGAGCGAGAGCGCATACGAAGGTCGTTGTTTTAACTGTGCGTGGTGATGTGGTATTGCGTGCTTATGGTGATACGGTGCTAGTGTGTTTCGTGGAGTGGATAATTTTGTGGTTTGTTGGAGTGAAAACAATAGCTTTCCCTATTAGAACTCTATTTATATATTTCTATATGGAGGCTAGGAGTTTGGCTGCAATTGGGCTTATAAAAGTTAGGTAATGACATGTAGATTTTGGATGTGGTTTGTGATTTAGTATTATGGGGTAAAGCTTGAGGTGTGCAGTCCGGTGTTAAGACTTTGGGGTTGGTAATAGCATTTGTAATTTATTCTATACTCTAGATTGGTATTTGTATATGGTTTATTTGTGTATAGGCTAGTCTCTTTTTCTGTGATTGTGTTGCGTTATCTTTAGGCTCATGGAGGTGTTTAACTATGTATCGGTATAAAAAATAGTATTAGGTAGGTAATAATCTTCGGGCGATACAATTGCAGTGACATCATTTTTTCACGTAGGTGTTGGATTGGTTATTGGAAGGGAATATAGTTATTGGTTTTCTATATTATTGGGATAATCACTCATAGTATAGTTTATGCATACCTTAGTGTGAATGTAGTTCAATTTCAGGGGTATTGAATATGAAGATATTGTATTTGAGATAGTATGCTTGAAAATTGATTTCAGAACGTAACTGAGAGGATAGCCTCGGTTTCGTATGTAGGATGGGCTAGTTTAATTGCTTGATGTTGTATTATAAATTTTTTCTTTATAATGCTTGCTATATTCGTATGCTCTTGAATTGTTGCTCTTTGATTGGTCCATCATTGGTATACTTGGTATCTTAGTTGAGTCGTGGTTATGTTTTCTTAGGCGGGGTCAATAATTATGATTGTGTTTTAAAATATTCTTGGATTTGTTGACATTTATTAGGTAATGAATATTGGTAAGATTATTCATAATTCCGATGTTACATCTTTGAAATTCGATAAAAAATTAAAAGACTAAATGTTTTAAATTGGCAATAGTTGGTTATTAAAAATGTGGGTTTTTCTAATCGTTGTAATAGGATTTTGGTGTTGAGACTTGACAATAAATGGATAGATTTTGGCAATGTTACGTCCGCTTGATTTGAAAGGCCATATAATGGGCTATGGCTATATCAGAATGTGAGTGTTCGGGCTGGTTTGAGTAGATATAAGGGAATTATATTAATGTGTTGGGTTATATGACACTAATGTGATAGACTGCGCCGGTGGTGATTTGAAAGTTTAATGAAGTTCGAGTTATGGAATTATGGGAAGCATTTGAAAAAGCTAATGTGTGTGTAAACTTATGAGATTGGAGTTTTTATTGTTCCAAGCAAGTAAATATAGAGTATTATCGACTTGATGATTAGTAGTTTTAGAGTTGTCAATGCATTTGCGGCTAATTGTTTAAACTCCTACTTTTGGTGTTAAATTAGAGATATGTTTTTGAAATGACGAGGAATATTTTAATGCATGATTCAATACTGTTACATTTTGGGTTAGTGCGCATGGAGTCGGTCCTCTAGATGAGGGTAGAAATTATGGATTTTTGGTGGTGATATTTATTATATCTTTTCGGAATGGACAAACTCCGGCGTTGGACATTGGTGAATTTATTATATTTGTGTCTGTTTGTGTGTCAGAGAGAGATCACGAAGGTGGTGCTTGTGATTGTGCGTGGTGATGTGGTTCTTGTAATTTTTTTCCCGTGATCGTGTTGCGTTGCCTTGGGTTGGTCTAATTCTATTTCATAGAGAGATAGAGAGAGAGATATAGAAAGAGCGAGATCCCATACAAAGGCGGTGGTTTTGACTGTGCGTGGTGATGTGATGCTGCGTGCTTGTGGTGATTTGGTATTGGTATGCTTCATGGAGTGGGTAATTTTGTGGTTTGTTGGAGTGAAAACAATAACTTTCCCTCTTTGAACTCTGCTTATATCTTTCCATTTGAAGGCTAGGAGTCTGGCTGCAATTGAGCTAAGAAAAGTTAGGTAATGACAGGTAGATTTTGGATGTGGTGTGTGATTTAGTATTGGGCGGTAAAGCTTGAGGTGGGCGGTCCGGTGTGAAGACTTTGGGGTTGGTAATAGGATTTAGTAATTTAGTTTGTACTCTAGATTGGTATTTGTATATGATTTATTTGGTTATAGGCTGGTCTCTCTTTCCGTGATTGTGTTGCGTTGCCTTCGGGCTCAAGCGGGTGTTTAAGTGTGTATCGGTTTAAAAAATAGTATTAAGTAGGTAATTGTCATCGGGCGATACAATTGCAGTGACATTATTTTTTCACGTTGGGTTTTGATAGGTTTTTGGAGGAGAATGTAGTAGGTTGTTTTTCTAAATGTTGGAATAATCACGTATAGTATAGTTTATGGATACCTTAGTGAGTGAATGTAGTTCAATTACTGTGGTATTGAATATGAAGAAATTGTATTTGAGATAGTACGCTTAAAAATTGATTTAAGAACGTAATTGAGAGGATTGCTTTGACTTCGTGTGTAGGATAGGCTAGTTTAATTGTTTGTTGTTGTTTTATAACTTTATTCTTTATAATGCTTGCTACATTCCGCAGATTCTTGAATTGTTGCTCTTTGATTGGTCCGTCATTGGTATACTTGGTATCTTAGTTGAGTCGTGGTTATGTTTTGTCAGGAGGGGTCAATAATTATGATTGTTTGTTAAAATATTATTGGATTTATTGATATTTATTAGGTAATGAATAATGGTAAGATTGTTCATAATTCCGATGTTACGTCGTTCAAATCCGATAAAAAAAATTAAAGACTTAGTGTTTTAAATTCGCAATAGTTGGTTTTGATAATGTGGGTTTTCTAATTGTTGGAGTTTGGTGTTGAGAACTTGACAATAAATGGATAGATTTTGGCAATGTTACGTCCGCTTGATTTGAAAGGCCCTATAATGGGCTATGGCTATATCAGAATATGAGTGTTCAGGCTGGTTTGAGTGTATAAAAGAGAATTATAATAATTTGTTGGGTTACATGACACTAAAGTGATAGACTGCACCAGTGGTGATTTGAAAGTTTAATGGAGTACGATTTGTGGAATTATGGGAATAATTGGAAAAGAGAATGTGCGCGTAAACTTATGAGATTGGAGTTATTATCATGCCATGCAAGTAAATATAGAGTATTATTGACTTGATGATTAGTAGTTTTTGTGTTGTCAATGCATTTGCGGCTAATTGTTTATACTCCTACTTTTGGGGATAAATTAGAGATGTGTTTTTGAAATGACAAGGAATATTTTAATGCAAGATTCAGTGGAATATTTTTATGCAAGATTTAATGCCGGTACATTTTGGGTTAGTGCGCATGAAGTCGGTCTTCAAGATGCGGGTAGAAATTTATGGATTTTAGGTGGTGATGTTTATTATATCTTTTCGAAATGGACAAACCCTGGCTTTTGACATTGGTGAATGTTATTATTTTTGTGTGAGTGAGAGAGAGAGATCACGAAGGTAGTGCTTGGGATTGTGCATGGTGATGTGGTGCATGTGATTTTTTTTCCGTAATCGAGTTGCAATTCTTTGGGTTAGTTTAATTATATTTCAGAGAGAGAGAGAGAGAATGATACAAAGAGAGCGATAGCGCATAATAAGGTGGTGATTTAGACTGTGCTTGGCGATGTGGTGCTGCGTGGTTGTGGTGATACGGTGCTGGAGTGCTTCGTGGCGTTGATAGTATTGTGGTTTGTTGGAGTGAAAACAATAGCTTTCTGTCTTAGAACTCTATTTATGTCTTTCTATATGGAGGCTAGGAGTTTGGCTGAAATTGAGCTATTAAAAGTTAGGTAATGACAGATATTTTGGATGTGGTGTGTGATTTAGTATTGGGGGTAAAGCTTGAGGTGTGCGGTCCGGTGTTCAGACTTCGGGGTTGGTAATAGGATTTGGTAATTTAGTCTATACTCTAGATTGGTATTCGTCTACGATTTATTTGTGTATAGGCTGGTCTCTCTTTCCGTGATTGCGTTGCATTGCGCTCGGGCTCAAGCAAGTGTTTAAGTGTGTATCGGTGTAAAAAATAGTATTAAGTAGGTAATAGTCATCGGGTGATACAATTGCAGTGACATCATTTTTTCATGTAGGTTTTGGACAGGTTATTGGAAGAGAATTTAGTAAGTGGTTTTCTATATTATTCGGATAATCACACATAGTATTGTTTATGCATACCTTAGTGAGTGAATGTAGTTCAATATCGGTGGTATTGAATATGAAAAAATTGTATTAGAGATTGTACGCTTGAAAATTTATTTAAGAATGTAACTGAGAGGATTGCTTCGATTTCATATGTAGGATGGGCTAGTTTAATTGTTTGATGTTGTGTTAGAACTTTTTTCTTTATAATGCTCGCTACATCTCGTATACTCTTGAATTGTTGCTCTTTGATTGGTTCATCATTGATTTACTTGGTATCTTAATTGAGGCATGGTTATGTTTTGTTAGGAGGGGTCAATAATTATGATTGTCTTTTAAAATATTCTTGGATTTGTTGATATTTATTAGGTAATGAATTGTGGTAAGATTGTTTATAATTCCGATGTTACATCGTTCAAATCTGATTAAAAAAATAAAAGACTAAATGTTTTATATTGGCAATAGTTGGTTATTGAAAATGTGGATTTTTCTAATAGTTGTAGTAGGAGTTTGGTTTTGAGAACTTGACAATAAATGGATATATTTTGGCAATGTTACGTCCGCTTGATTTGAAAGGCCATATAATGGGCTATAGCTGTATCAAAATGTGAGTGTTCGGGTTGGATTGAGTATATAGATCGGAATTATAATAATTTGTTGGGTTATATGACCCTAAAGTGATGGACTGCACTGGTGGTGATTTGAAAGTTTAATGAAGTACGATTTGTTGAATTATGGATAGAATTGGAAAACGAGAATATGTGTACGTAAACTTATGAGGTTGGAGTTGTTATCATGCCATGCTAGTAAATATAGAGTATTATCTACTTGATGATTAGTAATTTTAACGTTGTCAATGCATTTGTGACTAATTGTTTAAATTCCTACTTTTGGTGATAAATTAGATGTGTTTTTTAAATGGCAAAGAATATTTTAATGCAAGATTCAGTGGAATATTTTAATGCAAGATTCAATGCTGGTACATTTTGGGTTAGTGCGCATGGAGTCGGTCCTCAAGATGCTGGTAGAAATTAAGGATTTTAGGTGGTGATGTCTATTTTATTTTTTCAGAATGGACAAACCACGGCGTTGGAGATTGGTGAATGTTATTATATTTGTGTCTGTGTGAATGAGAGAGAGAGAGTGGTAGAGAGAGATCACGAAGGTAATGCTTGTGATTGTGCGTGGTGATGTGGTGGTTTTGATTTTTTTTTCCGTGATCGTGTTGCATTGCCTTGTCTTGGTCTAATTCTATTTCAAAGAGAGATAGAGATAGAGAGAGAGTAAGATACAGAAAGAGCGAGAGCGCTTACGAAGGTGGTGGTTTTGACTGTGCATGGTGATGTGGTGCTGCGGGTTTGTGGTGATACGGTGCTGGTGTGCCTTTTGGAGTGGGTAATTTTTTGGTTTGTTGGAGTGAAAACAATTGCTTTCCCTCTTAGAACTCTGAGTTTGGCTGCAATTGGGCTAATAAAAGTTAGGTAATGATAGGTAGATTTTGGATATGGTGTGTGTTTTAGTATTGGGTTGTAAAACTTGAGGTGGGCGGTCCGGTGTTAAGACTTTGGGGTTGGGAATAGGATTTGGTAATTTTGTCTATACTCTATATTGGTATTCGTATATGATTTATTTGTGTATAAGTTGGCCTATCTTTCAGTGATTGCGTTGCGTTGCGTTGCCGTCGGGCTCAATCGGGTGTTTAAGTGTATCGGTATAAAAAATAGTATTATGCAGGTAGTATTCATCGGGCGATACAATTGCAGTGACATCATATTTTCACGTAGTTTTTGGATAGGTTATTGGAGGAGAATGTAGTAAGTGGTTTTCTATATTATTGGGATAATCACCCATAGTATAGTTTTTGCATACCTTAGTGAGTGAATGTAGTTTAATTACGGTGGTAATGAATATGAATGGTTAGATTTTGGCAACGTTACTTCCGCTTGATTTGAAAGGCCATATAATGAGCTATAGCTGTATCAAAATGTGAGTGTTCGGGCTGGATTGAGTATATAGATGGGAATTATAATAATTTGTTGGGTTATATGACCCTAAAGTGATGGACTGCACTGGTGGTGATTTGAAAGTTTAATGAAGTACGATTTGTGGAATTATGGGAAGAATTGGAAAAAGAGAATATTTGTGCATAAACTTATGAGATTGGAGTTATTATCGTGCCATGCAAGTAAATATAGAGTATTATCGACTTGATGATTAGTAGTTTTAGAGCTGTCAATGCATTTGTGGCTAATTGTTTATACTCCTACTTTTGGGGATAAATAAGAAATGTGTTTTTGAAATGACAACGAATATTTTAATGCAAGATTGAGTGGAATATTTTAATGCAAGATTCAATGCTGTTACATTTTGGGTCAGTGCACATGGAGACGGTCCTCAAGATGCAGGTAGAAATTAAGGATTTTAGGTGGTGATGTTTATTTTATCTTTTCAAAATGGACAAACCCCGTCGTTGGACATTGGTGAATGTTATTATATTTGGGTGTGTGAGAGAGAGAGAGAGAGAGAGAGAGAGAGAGGGAGAGATCACGAATGTGGTGCTTGTGATTGTGTGTGGTGATGTGGTGCTTGTGATTTTTTTTCGGTAATCGAGTTGCATTGCCTTGTGTTGATCACATTCTATTTTAGAGAGAGATAGAGAGAGAGGGCGAGAGCGCACACAAAATTGGTGGTTTTGACTGTGCGTGGTGATGTGGTGCTGCATGCTTGTGGTGATACGGTGCTGGTGTGCTTCGTTGAGTGGATAATTTTGTGGTTTGTCGGAATGAGACCTATAGCTTTCACTTTTAGAACTCTGTTTATATCTTTCTATATGGAGGCTAGGAGTTTGGCTGCAATTGGGCTAATAAAAGTTAGGTAATGACTATTAGATTTTTGATGTGGTCTGTGATTCAGTATTGGGGGGTAAAGCTTGAGGTGTGCAGTCCAGTGTTAAGACTTTGGTGTTGGTAATCGGATTTGGTAATTTAGTTTCCGTGCTTGAGTTATGTTGCCTTCGGTCTAAAGCTGGTTTTTAATCGTTTATCGGTATAAAAAATTGTATTAAGTAGGTAATAGTAATCGGGCGATACTATTGCAGTGACATCATTTTTTTGGGTACATTTTTGATATGTATTTGGAGGTGAATGTAGCAAGTAATTTTCTATATTATTGGGATAATCACATAGTATAGTTTATGCATACCATAGTGACTGAATGTAGTTCAATTACGGTGGTATTGAATATGAAGAAATTGTATTTGAGATAGTATGCTTGGAAATTGATTTAAGAATATAACTGAGAGGATTGCTTCGATTTCGTATGTAGGATGGGCTAGTTTAATATTTTGAGGCTGTGCTGTAACTTTTTTATTTATAATGCTCACTACGTTCCGTATACTCTTGAATTGTTGCTCTTTGATTGGTCCATCATTTGTATACTTGGTATCTTAGTTGGGACGAGGTTTTGTTTTCTTAGGAGGGGTCTATAATTGTGATTGTCCTTTAAAATACTCTCGGAATTGTTGATATTTTTTAGGAAATGAATATTGGTACGTTTGTTTATAATTCCGTTGTTACGTCGTTCCAATCCGTGAAAAAAATAAAAGACTAAATGTTTTAAAGTGACCATAGTTGGTTATTGAAAATGTGGGTTTTTCTAATTGTTGTAGGAGTTTGGTTTTGAGAACTTGGTAATAAATGGATTGGTTTTGGCTAGGTTACACTCGCTTCATTTGAAATGCCATGTCGTGGGCTTTGGTTATATAAGAATGTGAGTGTTCGGGCTTGTTTGAGTATATAGAAGAGGATTATAATAATTTGTTGGATGACTTGAAAAGGAAAATATGTGTGGGTAAACTTATGAGATTGGAGTTGTTGTCGTGTCATGTACGTGAATACGAAGTATTACTGACTTGATGATTAGTAGTTTTGAAGTTGTTAATGCATTTACGGCTAATTATTTAAACTCCAACGTTTGGGGATAAATTGGAGATGTGTTTTTGAAATGACAACGAATATTTTAATGCAAGATTCAGTGGACTATGTTAATGCTAAATTCAATGTTGTTACAATTTGGGTTGATGCGCATGAAGTCTGTCCTCTGGATGCGGGGTGAAATTTAAGGATTTTAGATGGTGATATTTATTATATCTTTTTGGAACGGACAAACCCAGGCGTTGGACAATGGTCTATGTTATTATATTTGTATGTGATTGTGAGAGAGAGAGAGCGCGCGCGCGCACGAAGGTGGTGCTTGTAAGTATGCGTGGTGATGTGGTGCTGCGTGCGTGTGATGGTGATGCGGGGCTGGTGTGCATAGTCGAGTTAATAAGTTGTAGGTTTGTCGAAGGTTTATATCTTTTTGTATGGTGGCTAGGCGTTTGGGTGTTATTGGGTTAATAAAAGTTAGGCAATGACAGGTAGATTTTGGACGTGTTTTGTGATTTATTTTTGGGAGGTAAATTGAGATGTGCAGTCTTGTTTTAGACTTTGGTGTTAGTAATATAATTTGGTAATGTAGTCTAGACTCTTGATTGTTATTTATATATGATTAATTTGTGTACATGCTAGTCTTTTCTTTCATGATTGAGTTGCATTGCCTTGGGTTTGGCTAATTCTATTTTAGAGAGAGAGAGAGAGAGAGTGAGAGCGAGAGCGCACACCAAGGTGGTGGTTGTGATTGTGCGTGGTGATGTGGTGTGCATAGTGGAGGGGATTATTTGAGGTTTCTTAGAGTTAAAATAATAGCTTTCCCTCTTAGAACTTTCTTTATATCTTTTTATATGAAGGTTAGGAGTTTGGGTGTTATTGGGCTAGTAAAAGTTAGGCAATGACAATTAGATTTTGAATGTGGTTTGTGATTTAGAATTGGGGGGGTAATGCTTGAGGTGTGCGGTCTAGTGTTAAGACTTAGGTGTTGGTAATAAGATTTCTTAATTTAGTCTATACTCTAGATTAGTATTTCTAAATGATTTGTTTGTGTATAGGCTAGTCTTTCTTTCTGTGATGGAGTTGCGTTGCCTTCGGGCTCAAGCAGGTTTTTAAGTTTGTATCAGTATAAAAAATAGTATTAGGTAGGTAATAGTCTTCGGGCGATACAATTGTAGCGACATCGTTTTTTCACGTAGGTTATGGAAAGGTTATTGGAGGAGAATGTCGTTTTTTGCAATGTTACTTTCGCCTAATTTGAATGACCATATAATGGGCTATGGCTATATCAGAATGTGAGTGTTCGGGCTGGTTTGAGTATATAGATGGGGATTATAATAATTTGTTGGGTGACATGTCACTAAAGTGATAGACTGCACCGGTGGTGCTTTGAAAGTTTAATGCCGTACGATTTGGGAAAATATGGAAAGCATAGGAAGAAGAAAATATGTGTGCCCAAACTTATGAGATTGGAGTTGTTATCGTGCCATACAAGTAAATACGGAGTATTATCCACTTGATGATTAGTAGTTTTAAAGTTGTCATTGCATTTGCGGTTAATTGTTTAAACTCCTACTTTTGGGGATAAATTAGAGATGTATTTTTGAATTGACATGGAATATT
>BPLS01023961.1:0-23439 GCA_019656275.1 Rhododendron kiyosumense
TTGTGTGGTTGTGTAGTCAAATGGGTACCTTTCGTGATGAAATTTATAAAGAATTTAAACAACACGATGAACAAGCGATATACGTGGAAAACTCCTAAATGGATAAAAACCGCGGGAATGAATCAAATTCTACACACACAAAAAAAAGCATTGTGTTGTTACAAAGGAAAAGCAGCATTAGGAAGCCTAAAGCATAAAAAGGCCAAATTTAATCACCAAATGTCCACGATATGCAGAAAAAGGGGGGGGGGGGGGGGAGAACTGTTTAGGATCCTTTTCTCCTGATAATGTCCTGCTTTTCTACTAGATCTAGGAATATCAAGTCTAACTTCTCCACTCATGCAATGCCCATAATGTGTTTCCTAGAGTGTGCACTAAGTAACTGATTAGCAGAGGGGCAGCTTGATAGCATTCTACTACTGTGAGCTATAAGACTCCTTAGGAGGTAGGAGGGGGTGGACCTCTATTATATGTGCATGTACACATGTTCTAGCATAAATATGTACTCCTAATGTACTTGTCTGCCTACAGGATGGACTTGTTGAGTGACCATGCTCTTCTATCTCATGGTCAAACTTGACTTCGAGGGATGAAACCCATGCGCAAAGAGGGGGAAAAAGAAAAAACACCCTCCTGAAACCAAATAAAAGCAACACCCCAACAGAAAGGGAGAAAGCAAAAGGGCACAAGGACCAAGACTGAACAAGGGAAAACGGAAAAAATAATTTACTCATATCACATAAACGGCCTGCTCCACCTAGCCCCAACGGGCAACAGAAGTCCTATTGTTCTGCCTTCTCCAAATCAAGCATACCTCATTCAATGTATACAAAAAGGAAATCAATATAGCAAAACAAAAAGAATACATTGAGGGATTCTAACCAGAGTAGCAGATATTATGGACTATAGTTTAACCATCTCAAAAAAATTTGAAACCAAGCTTCTACAATAGTTGCCCACGGCTGCATAATATCGGGGGAAAACCCAAATAAAGATGAGAGAAAATGAAAATGGATATATGTCCAAGTCCTGGAAATTCGATCCTTCCACACTTCTCAACGAAAATGCAAAAACCTAAATAAACTGCTTTCTAGTTCCATAGTGCTTGAGTAGAAGACTATCGAGAAGAACTTCCAGCAGCTGATTGGCATGACATATCACCTTTCTCTTCTTGTTTAGCAATAACATCCAGATTAAGCTAAACCAACTCATCTCCTCACTGAAACTAAACTCTCGGAGTAAGCGAAAAAATCAGGTAAATAAAATAGTCTGGGCAAATCGGATACCACCTCATTTATGTCATGTGTACTAAGGTCATATGACACCATATGTACATTGCCGTGCTTAATCAAGAGAACCTCATCATTTGACCAAAACCCAAGTGGAGTGGGACATCCTAAGAATGGTGCAACATCGTACTTTTTAGTCCAACAATCTTTAACTCTGTATCCGTTCATTAACCATATGTCAAAGCACATCCCTCCTAGCTGTTGATCATACTTTTGCACAACACGGGCAAGGGAATCATTAAGAACACAGCTGAGACTCTTGATCCAAGTTAATGCTGAGGGGCAAGGATATTTGTTCGAACAATTCTTCAAACATGCGAAACCCATGAATTACCAGGACACAAGTGGTAAAACCATAACCTAACCAGTAGAAAACCCCATCCAAGGATGTGCAGCGACAAGGACAAGGCTTGATAGTATGGTTGGGAACCATAGCGACAATTTCTTTCCATGAATCAGAACACATTCCATAAATTTGAGCTTTAAGATCAACAGGCTTATCTACCGGTGTATCAAATCCTTCATCAAAATCATCATCGCAATCGAAAGACTTAAGGTCGGATTCAAAGAGAGTGGCGACTTTAAGCACCTTATAATCATTGGTTTTGGGATCAAACGCAAACCCTAAACAGGTAGTAGTCCATGTATGATAATGGGGTTGAGGGAGTAGCCTATATTCTCCAGTTGCAGGGTTGCACATCAGGGTATTGGAGTATCGACATCGTAGTAATAGGCGAGACACACGAGGCCATGACAAGAGCCAAGGAGGCGGAATACCTTATCAGGTGTGGACTGGTGAAAGACAGATCTAGAACTTGGAGTGAAGTTTCGTTGAGGACATAAAACACCGCACTTCGGAAGCTGTAGGTGTTAAGGCGTCGAACAATGGAGATGCAGTCTTTGGATTCAGTGCGGTCGCGGTGGAGGTAGATGAAGTTAGGGTTTTGAATGAGAACGTACTAGTGTTTGGAGACTGATTTGAATTGGAGGAGTGGTTTGACTGGAATCCTAGACAGAATGCCCATCAACAAGTCTTCTGGCGGCTCCACTCGAATTGCCACATGAGATTTTCAGTTTTCTTTTTTTTTTTTTTTGGAAAAACGATAGAAATGCATTAATCTATGAAAACAGTTTACAAGGGAAACAAACAACAATAATATATATTCAAAAGACGAAAGGCTGGTCGTGGAAGAAGCTCAAGTCCAAAGTGGTATTTCCTGAGCAATTGATGATGAAGAGAGGGATAGCAACACCCATTTTGCCAAGCACTCGTGAATTAGCATTTCCTCCAAACCTTAATAGGGCTGCCAGAACAAAAACCAAAAAAGCACCGAAAAGAAACGGCCTACCCTCAAAGGAAAACAAAAGTAACGAAACGCATTCATGGATAAGGACCCTTGTCTTTACCACCTGTAGAAAAACAGTTAGAAAAGCACAAGCTAAAAAAGAATACTAGTGTAACGCACAACGCTACAGCGCACGAAACACATGAGGTTCGTCGCAACTATTTTCGGTTTTGGTTGTTTGACTCCTCCTTCCACTTCGAAAATGAATTTCTAGAAAACACATTCACCGTTTTCACATTCCCATAAAAAATAATCAAGGCCAATATGGTAAAAAATTAATTCATAATTCATTTGCAACACATATCTCCCAAAACACTATTCATATTGCAAAATATATTCTGCACATATCATTCAAATACTTTGTTAGATTCAAAATACATTCTAACCATAAACCAAAAAGTCAAAAAATTAAAAATAGAAAGTCAAAAAGTAGGCTCTCAAACACTCTACTACAAGTCATAGTATATAAAAACAACATCATATTACATAGCCATTGATTGTGAAGGTAACTCAAAGATCATTGTCCTCTTTCATATTAGCCACATGGCGTCATCCACCTCCTAAAAAATATCAATTGTAGGTGCGCTCAAATCCATCTTAACCAAATACCATGGCAATTAAGGCTCCGTTTGTTTCGATGTAAAATGTTTTATAATGTAAAATATTTTTCACATAAAATATTTTTTTAGAAAAAATAATTTTTTAGAGAGAGTTGGAGGCTTAAACAATTGAGAGATCTAAGAATATTGAAATTGAACGTAGGTCAGAATTAACGATTGAGAAAATTAAGCTGTGAGAATTGCAATAAAAGACAACGGGCTCATTTTGAAAAATAACTTACGAAAGATTTACGGATAAGTTATTTTCATCCAATTAATGGAACATATTTACATATTTTTCTCATTTTTTACACAATCAAATACTGAAAAATAGGTAAAATATTTTACCGAAAAACATTTTATGCCCAAGCAAACGGATCCTAATATTAGTTTGGAATCGATGTTGAAGATATATGAGAGAGTGTCACCAGCGTTTAGGCTTTGAGCAGCAACAAAAGAATCCCATTCGTGCCCTTGTGTGAACTCACACATAAATATAATGGTGATAGAGAATGCCAGTACATATATATACTTAAAGAATGCGGAATAATCATAACAAAAATTTTATCATATGTACTCGCATTTATGTGTGCGTAGGAGTACTATATTGATCAATCTAGAGGATTGCGGATCAAAAAATAAATAAATAAAATTCTAGAGGATTGACTTTTTCGACTGACCAGGCTCTTTATCTCATGGTCAAAATCGACTTCAAGGGAATCCAACCCAAGCACGCAGACGCGGAGAAACCAAAAAAAAAGAGAAGAAAATCGTAAATACAATATATAAAAGAAATGCAAAACCTTGAAATGTAAAAAAGCCCAAAGATAATCGCATATATAAAGAATCCACAAAATCAAAAATTTGATCCGAGCTAGATATACAAGACGAGGACTCCTCTCAGCCGTAGAATTTATGAGGGATAAATTTGGGCTGCTAAATTTATATACATAAGATTCAAATACTGAACTGTTTTATTATATATATATATATAGCTTATTCGTTTTCTATCTTCTTAGCAAAAGGGCCAAAAAAAAAAAAAAAGAGGGCTGGGGGCGTAAGGACCAAGATTTTGTACCACCTCGTACTTTTGAAAGCCACTTCCTCATGATGTCTCTGTCCATCCTTTTTCTTTTTCTAAAATTCGAACCATCTAAAACATAATTGGACGGTTCCGATCGCCTACAAGATACCATGCATGTGTGGTGATAAGTGCCTAATTGTACACATTTAGAACGCCTAATATACATTTGTTATGTCATACTCTGTATATTATTATTTTTATTTAATGCCTTTTATTATATATTTGTGATTGTAGGTCAGAAGAGTGTGTGTATCAAATTTGGCTTTAAATTGGATGTTTTGCAAGAAATGGTGGTGCACTGGTTAACACCTAATTATTTCCCTGCCTACTCCCTCGTCGTCTGTTGCTCCTTCAATTCTCCACCTAGATCCTACAACGGCCACCCATGGTTTATTTTGCAGAGGACCTATATATTTCTCCTTTATCTCACCGACATCATTTTATACGTATATGAAAGTATTTATGTACATACTAAAAATTTTATTTGCAGTTTTAGACTTGTATGATAACATAAATATATAAATATTATTGGGTCGTTAAGATTCGTGAACAAGTTCGAGTTCGACTCAAATCTTGGCAAGCACGGTTTGAGTTTGACTCGTCATAATTTTCATTGAGTTCTGCTCGAGCTCGAGTTCACTAAAAAACTTAATGAACGAATCTAAACATTATAATATTCGGTTCGATTCGGCTCGTTTATAACCCTACTTGTAGATGACCTATTTCTCCTTATCTCACAATGTATCAAAAAAAAGAAGAAGAAGAAATTACTTCCATTTATATACATTGCTTTCCTTTTCTTTTCTTTTTTATAGGTAAAACTAATTTCATTCATCCTGAAATATACAAAATGAAATCAACATAGTAATATATTAGGAAAAGAAATGCATTGAGAAACTTCTTCTCACGAGATCTTAATAACCTATAATAATAATAATAATAATAATAATAATAATAATAAAGCAATGTAAATTCACTTAACGCAAAAGCATCCGAATGACTGGGCTAATAAAATTCAACACAAATCTTATCCAAATTAATCTACCAAAGTCCAGATTAAAAATTGTATATATATTTTAGTTTCCCTATTCTGGATAACAATATGAAGCATGCAAAAGGAAGAGTTAAAATAAAGGGGTTTGTATCGGTATTCCTTTTCTGCTTCTTCTTCTGTGGCCGGGAAGCTTGTGCTTGTTTCTTTGTTGTTTCTTTCATCATCCCCATCTGAACCAACAAAAAGTAACAAAACCAATCAATTTCTTCTGTGGCCGGGAAGATTGTGCTTGTTTCTTTCGTCGTCCCCATCTGAACCGACAAAAAGTAACAAAACCCATCAATTTCTAATTATTAGTCTTCATGTCATACTAAAATAGGCAGTGTCGGCTTCAAAAATTTGTAATAGGGTATTTAGAAATGGCTTTTTGATTTTTTTGGTCCCTAATATTTCAATTGCTAACATTGCATTCCTAAAGTATCAATTTTGTCTTTAAATAGTCCATACGGCTCACACAGTTACTTCTCTCTGTCAAAAGCAAGGGCAAGCTTGGTATTTCACCCCCTCTCTCCCTTAAAACGGTGTCGTTTGGTTGGAATTTGGAAAGCTTGATTTTTTTCTTCCAAGATTCTCTTCGGGTTCTTATTGAAAGCCTTAAAGTCAAAAAAATAATTATGACTCTTTAGGATAAAATAATCAAAAAATTAAGATCTTCGCACAGATTCAAACAGATTGAAAATTCGAACACTTAATTTTTTCACCATATTTTTTAATATATAAATAACCTAAAAAAATCAAGTGTTTCAATTTTCAACCCGTTTGAACCGGTGTGAAGATCTTAATTTTCTAATCAAAACGTGATTTTAAGGGTACTCACGAGAAATCAGCAAAAAAAATAATCGGGAAGGGCTTCGTTAGAGCAGTTTTCATTGAACGGTTCAAAAAAAACTGCTCGGATAAAGCCCTTCCCGATCATTTTTTTTGTTGATTTCTCACGGGGAGCCTTAAAATCACGTTCTGCACACATTAAACGGTTCAGATTTTCAAAATTTGATCGAGAAATAAGAGTCCCGCATTTTAACAAAATAAGGGATTCCTCACTTGATCCGTGGTGTGTATATTTATATATATACACTTTTTTTTTTTTTTCTGTGTTCATGTGACCATTGAAAACCAGACGACTTGGAAACAATTCATAAACAGAAACAAGTAAAAATAACATCCTTACTTGCAGCCAATGGAACAAAACTTATTCGCCGATTCTAAAGGCCACTGACACCTCGCGCATTTGTTGCTCCGCGGCCGCGTGGATTCTTGGCGCTTTCCTTGGGATCTTGAACTGAGATACATAATGCGATGGCCGTTGACAACAAAAGGATGAATATTAGAAATATCCAACAGTTCTCCTATGTCTGGGATACGAAGTCCAGCAGAACGAGAACCTCTATATATCTGATACAAGGAAATAGGAGCAGTAATAATCAGGGATGGAACCAGGATTTATTATACGAGGACGGCCGGCCATAGCATGAACAATGAATTTTAAAAGGACTTATGTGGAGAGTCTGGTGGCCTTCATGATGTAGTTTGATCACCTCACATTGTTCACAAAATGAAATTCCCATGCAGTCGGTACAGAAGTGACAACATCTTTGTGCATGCAACTTACACCAGGGATTAACGAAGTCCGGTTTCAACAAGGGCTCCAACCACGATCGATCAAATCGTGTCATTCCCTCCAAAGTATGTGTTTTCAGATCTCGTTTGAGGTGCTTATAACTATCTAGATATATCTACTCGGGAATGACTTCGGTGTCCCCGGTCATTTTGGGGACACCGTAACTTTTGGCATAACAAAACCATTATAAGTATAACCAAATTCATTACAAGCACAACCAAAACCATTATAAGCATAACCAAAACCATAACAAGGCATAACTTGGTTAGTTATGCCTTGGTTGATTTTTGGTTATGCCTTGATTGGTTTTTGGTTATACCTTGGTTATGCCATGTTATGGTTCTATTATACTTGTAATGATTTTTGTTATGCTTGCAAGGGTTCTGTTATGCCAAAAATTACGGTGTCCCCAAAATGACGGGGGACACCATAGCATCATCCCTATCTACTTTCTACAAGAACAATGAGTTAAATATAATGTTGTAGTGCGACACATGCGAAACACACACCTTTGATCTTGTCGATCGACGATTACGATGCGTTTTTAATCTTTGACCGATAATAAATATTTTTTACCTGTAAAAAATTATTTTTAATTTGAACCGTTGATTGATGAGATCGACGGATGTGTGCTACCCTACACAGGATGCACTACAACACCCCAGATCCTTTCAAGTTCTATTATTTACATTCTTGATGTTCTTTATTGTTGTTGTGGATCAACAATTAAGTTCTCTTTTATATTCTTGGTGTTCTTTATTGTTGTTCAGAATTCAAGAGCCAGTAAATTAAAACGAGATCCGAATACTTGGATGATATAAAAAATAAAATAAAATGAAGTAGTATAATACTATACTTTATCTAGTTTTCGTTATGCTACAACGTTGGAAGTCAATTAAATTCATAAGTTTCAGCAAGCAGCTTCTCCTCCGTACCTGCAGCCCGCACAGTGACCGAGAAATTAATATTAGTAGTTGAAGCAATAGAAAAAGAAAAATGATATTGACACTCCAAAAATTAATACAGACACTCCAAAATTAGTGTAATTTCAAAGTCATTTTCTTTTATTTTTTAGAGTGCCTAAATCAATTTTTGGAGTGCCAATATCATTTCCCTAGAAAAACTCCATCTACCCATACATACGTTCAACTCAAACCACCAACCACATTTGGATATGGCTATTGGATGCAAATAATTGACTTTGCCTACCAGAAAAGCTACATCTACGACCAGACCAATGATGTGAACGATACGTTCTATGTTTTTTTAATTTCAAAATCACCGGAACCAGATTTGACAATTAAAAACTCGTAATAGACAAAGTGCGAGATTCCAAAGCCACGTTCTCTCTCAAGCAATAATCTCTCTCTCTCTCTCTCTCTCTCTCAACCTAAAAATTCTCTCTTATCCGAATTCTTACAGCAAGCAGTTGAACAATCTAATTTAAGTCCAGGATATTCTCATCACATGCATGTACCCGAAAATAAAGGAGAGAGAGGGGGACAGACACCATGTTGGTAGATAGGATCAGTCGAAACATGAATGTAGTGAATGTTTGACGGGTAATGTGGCCGTAGCAGAGGATGGGAAGGTAGTATCAGCCATGGTTTCCAAAGACTGCCAGTATGGCTAAAATCTAAACTTGCCCGGTTGCACCTCGAACTTGGGCAAAATCTTGACCATCACTTGTGAGTCACCCTCAATTGTGCACGAATCCATTCCCAAAACTTCTGCCATAACCATTGCCGCTCTCCGTGCCAGTACTGCTTCCGCCACAAGAGCTGAATTAGCCAGGCACCAATTCACAGCTCTAGCCGCCACAAACATTCCGTTTGAATCCCTCACCACCATTCCAGCCCCTGCTCCGCGCAGCGCATTCTGCTGCCATGCTCCATCCACGTTAATTTTCAAACTACCTCCTGATAGAGGATGCCGCGTATTCTCTTTATCCCTTGGCGGCTTATTCTGGATGTGCCCTTATGGAAAATCTTTTCCATTTTTTTTCAGTAAATAACGTTTCATTTCAATACTGAATGGGCACTAGTTATTGAATTTCAATATTTACCCTTCCATTTTCAAATTATTTCTACCAAAAACAAGAAAAGCGTACTTTGTAATGATTGAATTGGGTAACATGGGAAAATCAAGGGACGAAAAATACAATGATCGTGTTCGTTTATTAAGTTCAAATTTCCAAAGGGATACAGAGGGGCGAAAAACTATAGTGCCCCCATTTATGTCTCCAAATGGTTAATGTTATGGCTTTGAATGATTACATTATGCCTTCGAGTGATCAATGGGTACACTTTTTAAGGGGAACGTTATATTAATAAAACTGTTATGCCATTTTTGAAAAGTGTTATGCCTTTGACTAGTTATACGGAGTATTATGTCATTTTCAAAAACATTTATGCCTAATACAATAATAATAATAATAATAATAATAATAATAATAATAATAATAATGCTATGTCATTTTTAAAAAGTGTTGTGTCTTCGACTGGTTAATATGCCTTTGATTGGTTGTGTTATTAGAAAAATACGATATCCCCTAGATAAGAGGAAGGATATCATAGCATTATCCTGCGGCCGGACTACTATTTAATTATCTCCATAATCTAATGTAGATCTAGATCGACATGGTTGACTAAAACCTTCTTGCCATTTTGAGTATAAATATGAAAGAGATGGGTTTACTTAAAATGCGTACGTGACATCTCCTTCATACCCGTACAGCGACGAAATAGTAATTGATCACGGATTTGAAATTTGAAATATTAGTAGAACATCCGTAGTGGAATAACTAAAAGTCAATAATCAAATTATCACATCACCTTTTGGTTATTCATTTAATGAGTTTTTAGGATAGTAATGTAGAGTTTCACAATGTTACAATCAAAATTTAATAATCAAAACTTGTTACACTATCTTTTTAACTTACAAAAGTCTAAAAATTGTGACATAGAAAATAATTTTTTTAAATATTTTTAAAACTAATAAAAACATGTTATTAGAAAAAGAGAAAATAATTTTTTGAAAACTTTGATAAAAAAAAACAATAAATGTGATTTTTTTTAAATAGTTATTAGAAAATAGTTTTTTGTTTCACTTAGTCTTTTAGGATTTTTTTTGTCCTTAAGGTTGGGATTTTGGGGCTTTATCTCGGATATTCTTCAAAATATTTGGGTAAAAGTCATAATTTTTTATTTTTTTGATTTCTCTCATCAAGTCGAACTAATAATCCAAAAAAAATTGATGCAAAACCAATAAATGCGATTTTTTTGAATAAGGACGAAAACAAAAAAAAGTCCCAAAAGTCACACAGAAAAGTTATGTGAAACAAACCACTTATAAAACCATATCACCTCCGCTGAAACAATTTTCTAGTTTCCTGTTTTTGGTTGCTTAAAGATGGGTAAAAAGGGTTTTTTTTTTTTTTTTCTTTTCACGTAAAACATTTTCCTCAAATCACCAAAAACAAACAACTTACCGGGGAACCTCGGTAATTTATTTTCCAATTCCATCCCGATCTCAAGTTTTGTTTTGATAAGCATCACAATCTCAAGTTTATTCCGCTATCTCTCCAATCTCTATCAAAAACTCCCATATTCTCTCTCTCTCTCTCTCTCTCTCTCTCTCTCTTCTGGATCCTCTCTTTCTTACCTAACCCTGTACACGTACGGTTGTACCCTAGTGCTCTTTCTTACCTAACCCTCTCTATGTCTCAATCACATGTTCACATATACATGTACACATGTGTACGTTGCATGTGGAATATGTATATGTATCTACTTCAGATTCTCCAAGTAGCTAGCTAGATTGAGAAAGGACAAAAACGTGATATCGTCCTTGTCAACTACCAATTCAACATAGCCGCTTTAATTTCCTGCTTGCTACCGAAGGCTCTTAATTAATTGGAAGGTTGCAGCCAAAATACCAAAAAAATAGATGTTTGGTGATTGTTTTACCGGTAAAATATTTATAAGTAAAATATTTTTCATGTAAATTACTAATATTTTACATTGAAACAAACAGAGCTAAAACTTATATCATCTTGTCCATATAAATTAGTAAAAACAATTTGACTATATGATGATAAGTTTGATAAGACAACAACTTGTCCACCCCAAATCCATCTTAATCAATGTGTGCATCACTAACAGATCAGTGACCATTTGTTACGTTGGAAAATGGATTTAAAATATAATGTACTCCCTCCTTCTCTTTTTTAGAATTCAGTACTCTATTTTGTGTTGTTTTTTAATAAATATCCATTTTGTAACGTTAGTGGATAAGAGTTTATGCATTTTTCATTTTGCCCCTAAAAGTAAATTCCATTTTAAAAAGTTAGTGAGTAAAAATGTAACAATAATGTTTCCATAGAGGATAAGTAGGGAAAATAAATGTAAAAATTGATGCGAACAGTATAATAATAATATCTCCTTAATAAGTTAGAATTACGAAGCTTAAGACTTTAAAAGGAACAAAGAAAATATATTTTAATCGGCGAACAAAATTTCATGAACAATACCATGAGCTTGGAATACATTTGGAAAAGAATCGCGCGCCTATATAAAGGCATCCACTTTGTAAGCAAAACTGCAAAATAGTACATTGAACTCCAGCCAACAAAGCTCTCTCTCTCTCTCTCTCTCTCTCTCTCTCTCTCTCTCATAGCATCCTTTTTGTTTTTTGCTAGCAAAAGTCTGGAATAATGGTGGGCATTAAAAACCAAGAGTTCTTCTATTCATCTTTTCCAACAGTACATAACTGGGGAGAAGACTATCTCTACCAGTTTCAAGGCTTTTGGTTCCTCCCAAGTTTTATCCATGGCTCTAAACAAGTCGTCGACCACTTCCAACCGCTCTCTACCGATGTCATCCTGGCTTCTTCTCCTAAAACGGGCACCACCTGGCTCAAATCCCTCCTCTACTCCATCGTCAACCGCCCCTCTAAAAGCCAGTTGCTAACCACCAGCCACCCCCATGAGATTGTGCCATCGCTTGAGTTACAAGTCTATGGAGAACCGCTTTCTGATTCTTCCCCTCCTCGTTTTCCTTCTAACACCGCGTCGTCAACTAGGCTTCTGAGCACCCATTTACCATACCAAATGCTGGGTGAATCTTTGAATTCGTCAGATTGTCGTGTAGTATATGTTGCGCGAAATCCCAAGGATACCGTCGTTTCGCTGTGGCATTTCGAAAATTTGATCAGTTTGGGAAACAGGGAGCCCAGGCCATTGGAGGATGTTGTGTCCAAATTTTGTGCAGGGACTGTGATCTATGGGCCTTATTATGAGCATGTGTTAGGGTACCATAAAGAGAGCTTGGAAAGGCCCGAGAAATTCTTCTTTGTAACATATGAGGAATTGAAGAGTGATCCAAAGACTCATGTGAAAAGATTGGCTGAGTTTTTGGGGTGCCCTTTCGAGGGTGGTGACGATATGGATGAGCAGGTGGACGAGGTGGTGAGGAGTTGTAGTGTGGAGAATCTGAAGAAACATGAGGTCAATAACTCTACTGATGTGCCAAGTTGGGGTATGATGCCGTATAAATCCTACTTTAGAAAAGGACAAGTTGGAGATCACGCAAATTATCTAACCGAGGATATGATCAATCGGATCGATGCAATTACGAGGGTGAAATTTCATGGGCTCAATCTTTGGGGAGAAAATTGAATTCAGTAGCGATATTGCTTTCTAGCTCGCTAGTAGTATTAGTGTATGTTGGTTCGCCGCTAGCTAGCTGTGACCACTCCCCCTATTTGTTCAGTGCTTGCATTCCACAGCCTGCTCGTTTGACGGCCGGCCAGTTAACATGTGTGCTTTTTTCGAGGGCTTCCTCGACCAGTGTGGTTTTGTTTTAGGTGTTGCATGCATTGTTTTTTTTATTATTTCTGAATGAACAATCTAGCTAGAGGCTAATGGGTAGGCGCGCAGTGTGTTTTGAAAGTTGAAGATCTAACGCGCGTCTCCTTGTTTAGTTTACTCTTTCAAGTTGTATCAATGCATTTTCTCTTTCTAGCGCAATGTTTTTAGTAAGTATTACTTCCTTAATCCTTTTTTTTAAATGTTCACTACGGTTCTGCGTGCTATTTTCAATTGTTTATATCTTTTAATTTTTTTTGACAATATTATATACATTGAAAGGGATTAGCGGAGTGTTAGTATGTTAGTCCACATGCAATATCAGATTCAAAGATTGTCCATAGATCGAAACCCCAAATTGCCTCTCGCAGAACTCAAACCCATAACTCCTTTGAGGGAGGCTATCGGAATACCAACTGAGCTAAGAGATGGTCGGTAATGGAAATGTACTTGGCCGATTAAAAATATATTGGGTACGGCTCGTACTAAATAGTACTACTACCTCAAGTTTTGTGCATGCCAGTAGGTTAGTGGTGTTCCACTTAAAATTTTTTGAGCAATACGTTGGTTTTGTTCTCATTTGAATTTTTTTCGTATTTGTTAGTTTTGTGTCAAATTTTTATAGATTATTAATATGTGTCAACAAGGGGAATCGGAAAAATATTACTCTCCATCCCACTTCAAATGTTCCCTATAGAATTATGTGCCTTTTTAAACTCAAAAAAAATATTTCTATATATATATTTTTTTAAATTTTGTGTAAGAAATTTTAAAAAAAAATAATATGTAAAAATTTATGTTTTGGGAGTTTAAAATTGCAAACATTTAAAGTGGGATGGAGTGAGTAAATTTTTATTTTAATCTAAATATTTTGGGAAATAACCACTTTTTGGCAAAAAAAAAATTCACTTTTCTAATTTGTCTCGTGGAAAAGAATTAATAATTCACAAAAATTTGGCGCAAAATTAACAAACACGAAAAAAATAAATTTTAGTAAGGACAAAATTATAGGTGCTAAAAGTTAAGCAAAACGGGATATAACAAAGAGGAAAAACTTGTTCACGAATCATCTATAAATAATAAGTTTGCAGCAGCGCGCCAATGGCCTTTCCACAACTCTGGCAAATTGTTTCTGGGTACAAAACTGCTGTAATCACACCGAAACAAATCTGTACCTACTGAACTATGGTCAACACTCAACAGCATTGTACATCGCAGTATATATGCTCTAGTTACACGTTTATCCAATTTTTCTTTTCCATCTTCATTTTTCTATTTTCCCCTTGCTAATTGCTCCATTTAAAAAGGTAAAATGGTCAAATGGTTAGTGCAACTAATTGTTTTCCCCTTCAGTTAACAAGGAGTTAGTGGATTTTATCTGGGGTTGCTCCACTAATTGCTCCATTTGGGTTGTGCTTGTATTGTTTTATTTGGGCTTCTAGGCCTTCTGGTGTACTGGGCTATGTCCCTATGAGGTTGGGTTTGTCCCATTTGGCTGTATTTGTCCAACTTTTTGTTGAATTCCCCTCCCCATTTTCTCTTAATAAAATGTTACTTTTGCCTATAAAAAAAAAAACGAGTTAGTGGATTTTTTTTTTTTTTCCTTTGTAAACTTTAGCGCTAAAAGATGTTGCTCTTAGCCATCTAGTTGTACACAATGGCTTCCCAAGGGGAGGTTTGGTGTTTGAGTCTATAGAGTGACTTCAAACTCCTTTTGGTTGTTAACCCACTACTATATCGTTTGTGAAGCTCCAAAAGCCGAGCTCCCTTTTTGGGTTGGCACTTACGTGTATCTTCTTTAATCGAGTCGTAATTATCTAGAACGTCTTAAATATGATGTGTGGAAAGGAATCACAGAAAATGTTGATTTCAATTTCGAGTACGGTAGTTGTTTAGTCAAAGCATCTTCGGGTTCTATTTGCAAAGTTGTGAAGCTATTTAAAGGCTTCGCTCAAGCGGGATTCAATCAGGTTCTCAAGCATTTTCCACTTGACCAAAAAAAAAAATCAGTTTCTCAAGCGAGGCTAACTAGAAAGAGTTCGTTCAAGCGGGATTTTTTGATAAATCAGTTCCACTAGAAAATGTTGTTTTTTGGTTTTGCGTAGTTGCTTCTTCTAGGAGTACAGTGGTGTTGATATTGTTGTGCATGGCTTCATCGATCTGGGGAGAAAAAGGGCACGGCAGTTCGGACGGGGCTGAGGCCTGAGGGCTGTCCGGAAGAACAAAGTTGGGACTTTGTTCTGTTCGGTTTTAGGGTTTTGTGAGCTTGTTTTTGTGAGGGGAAACCTCGAAAAACAGAAAGACACAAATAGAGACGAGATCGGAGTGCTTCAAATTCTTATCGTTTATAGCGGATTGATCCGTCCCTTCCCCCATTGAGTAGATATACAGCCAGTGTATCAAACCAAGTATCTTGTGTTCTTGTGTTCTTGCTTCTTGCCTTGCTTTCATTCATCTTTATTGTTCATGTCATAGATCGAAAAGTTGTATCTTCTCCATACCGGACAACACATAATCCCTGGAGTGTTTGTGTTTGGTTCGAATAAAATGACTTTTACCACTGTAAGATCACAAACCCAACAACCTGGGCAGGCTAACACACAAGCAAACAGAGCAAAGAAACAGCAAAATCAAGATAAAGCTATTCAGACAGAAGCAAAACTGACTCCAAGAATCCGAAAACACTTTGCTGAAAATTTTCCAGTGCAGGGACACAAAAGAAGCCTATTCTCATCAGATTTTTCATGTGCTAGTGTGTTATTAGCCTGCAAACAGAACCTTAAGTTTGATCTATTTTCATCCTGAAACTTCAACGTCACGATTTTACTTTAAATTGGTTCCATGTTTCATCTATTTTCATCCTACATTATAGCTAACAAAAGCGAAAAAAATGATGAATGGAATAGAAAGGGTACCTCCATTTTCCTCCAAAGCAACTTCCTTTCATAAACAAGAGCGTATAATACCTTACAACTTCTTTATATCATACAACAGCGTTACAGCTGTGGGAAACAAACAGCAGATTAACTGGATCGGACGCTCTCAATCGCAACAACTAAATCATCAAATTTGGCTCCAGTGACTTCTTTAACAATTTTACTTTCTTTAAGAATCTTGAATGTCGGAACCACTTTTATCCCGAGCTCCTTTGCTAATGGCTGCAACAAATAGCAGAGTAACCATATGAGAGAGAGAGAGAGAGAGAGAGAGAGAGAGATTTGAAATATCCAAAACCCACCCTGTTATCCTGGTTACAATCAAGCTTTAAGAAGACGACATCTTGATACTTTTCAGCCAGCTGCTGAAATTTTGGAGCCATCACCTTACAAGGACCACACCTGCGATTTATTTCCGTGGAAGGGTTCGAGAGATCAGGGAAGAAAACAGAATCTGCTGATGCAACGAAATTACAAATGCACTGTTACAAGGTTAAGTGTCATTAACAAGTTTGTTTGACGCAACCAAACTAAATATTGCGACAAAAAGTTAAAATTCTACCCATAAACGATCGGACCTGATTCAATCGAATCGAACAGTAGAAGCCTAACGTGATAGTGGAGAACTACAATTTGCCATTCTCACAGAGAGCATTATATATGCCAATTAACGAATTCATCACGGTTGCACAGATATGATAGGTATAGCAATTAACGAATCTGACATGGTTTCAGATGTCAAGGTAGGTGATATTGCATGGCCCAAGTGCCTTCTTAGTGTGTTGAAAAATAGGACCAGTTCCAGAAATGTACGAACCGGCCCTGCATTATGGGGACCGAGTGCTTCAAAGGGAAACTTGGCAAGCCTTGGCGACTTCAGAAGACCTCCTTCAGCACTATGATTCTTTTCAATTGGCCATTTGACCTCGTTTTACCGCTCCTGATCCAAGAATGTGGGGAAGTGACTAAGAATGAAGAGTGAACGTTGGACAAATGTCAAGCCCTGAGAAAGACAAGGACATTCAGTTGAGGCCTGAACCAGACTTGCTCTTGGCCTATAAATACAAGTTCGCAAGCCAAATCCCGAGCTCCTATGCTAAGAATCCAGCATCCAATACATCTATTTGGTCCATTACCTTAATCTCACTTATGCTCAATGTACTTGAACTTTACTTCCATTCAAAGCCTCATCCACCTATCACCTTTATATCTTCATGTAAATTCCATCTCAACGCCATTGCTATTTCAGCGCTAATGAAGTTTTCCACTTTGGTTTGGGTATAACTTCCTTAGCTGATCTTTAAGTTTATTTCATTTTTCAACAACGGTTGAAAATTTTGGGTCCTCATTGAGTCAAAAGCAAGAACCGCTTGTGGCTTATACTCCTTGGGCAGGCATGTTTGAAAGCAGTACAATTTTGCTCCTGGCTAGAAGATAGCCCATTCAGTCTAGACTAATCACGCGTTCAATTGCAGTCCAGGGGGATTCAATCCTTCCTACCTACTTTGGTGGCCTATGGGCTGGATTAGGTTGTCCAAGCTTGGGGGTGGTATTATTTTAGGGGGACAAGTTGGTTCTCTGGACTAAAAATCGTTTGAACTTCTTGCCCTTAGAATTGAAGAGCCACCTACACCAGGGAGGGGTTTTATGGTCCATTTGACCTTAATCCCATTACTTGTCCAAAGAATCAAACAAGAACAGGACTAGATTCGGAAATAGTACTTAAGCAAACAAACAAAGGGCTGGTTTGCCATTTATAGTCCATGGACTAACAATCCCAGGACTACTAGTCCCGGACTAGGGGAACTCTGCGTACGGGGACTTTGATAGAATGCCCTGTGTAAGTGTATGCACCAAACTTTGATAACTCTCCACTTTGGCACCCCCTATCATACGAAGAAATTCTGTAATGATCGCTAAACTATCTTTTTCCCAAATTGTATACATGAGAATTAATCGAGCGTAACTGCGTAAGTAACTAAGTACAGATTTCACATTTTTGATACACCATACCATGGATGACCTTTATACCTTTATTGATCACAATTAATCCTCACATCAAGCATAAGATTAAATTTTCTCTCGAGTTGCAAAAAATGACATAACTGCCTACTATTTTATATTCCTCTAGTTTTTCCCCTTTTCTACACGCCACCCCTGCGATAAAATCTTGGTTTCATTAGTCCGGGATTGAGTTATATACCCCGCCAAATAATTTGACAACCAAACGCGACCCTAGATCACACACATCCGCTGTATTAATAGTCATGATATGGAATCAATGCCTACATCAAAACTAGATCACAATCCAATCCTTGCACGCCAGCATACTTGAATTAAGATTCTATCGTGTGTGATTCTGGCCTCCAGTGACACAAAACGGAACCCACCTCGGTCCTATTTCTCTTAGCTACATGTACTACAAAAGAACACTGCAAATTAAGCTATGGCGAGGGATGCAAGGCCGAACGGACGCAGAAATTCAACTTTGGGTGTGCGAACATCAAACATTTTGTCACATATGAGAGATACCTCTAGTTGATTTTTTTTTTAATAGATGTATACCAGGCGATTATCGAATTTCTTTAAAAAAATCTCCGATGGGTGAATACTAGAGTTATTTGAAAATGTGTTGGGTGGGCGAACTTATATAATTTTGAAACTTAAGTAGGACTGTCGTCCTGACTCAGCCTCCTCTCGATCCGTCCTGACCAAATAAAATAGGATTTTGATTTTGGCCCTCCAAATTCGGGATTCGGAAGCGCCGACAGCGATTTTATGAGCGCCGAAATCAATTTCTAATAAAATATTCAATATTCAAGGAGGAGAGAGAGAGATGTACCATTGGGTGTACATATCGACAACAACGGCCTTATCCCCAGCTGCTTTAACGAGAGGCCAGAAGGTGTCCTTGCACACCTCCGTCACCTGACCCACCGCCACCACCGGCCCCGCCGTGTCCAGGCTACACCTCACCGGCCTCATCATCCCCACAACGGAGCACCGTTTGCCCCCGCCGGCACCACCAACATTATTCACGCCCATCTTCTCTCTCCTCTTTTCGGCGCCGGTAAAACCCACCTCGGAAATCGAACGCTGTTTTGTGGGCCATGACGGCGAGTTGGAGCAGGCAGTAGTACTCAGAGAGACTTGCAGTTGAAGTGCCATAGACTTAATTATTACAAGTTATTAAGCTCTCAATTTGGTTGTTTCAGAAGAAAATGGAGAGCACCAAATTGAGAGAGAGCGAATGGTGGATTTGTCAAGTGAGAGAGAGAGAGAGAGAGTAAGTAGTTGGTGTGCTTGGAAATGGTAAAGGTTTACTGTAGTTTGGTCGTGTCCGATACGATACGATTCGGTTCGTGATTTTGTGGGCCTATCTCGGGTCACAATAATGATCGAAACTGTTCATTTTATCAAGCTCACCCAGAACTTCTACTAGTCAGAATAACATGTGGATCAGATATCGATCAATAACTCTAGGACCACATTTTTCTTGAAAAAATGCATCGTGGACACTGGATCTGACCAATTTTCTTCAAAATAAATGTGTTTTGATTGCATATTGATGGGTATTTCACTAATATAAGTTGGTATTTTTTGACAAGCTCGACTAAATCAACGGTTTCGATCATTATTGTGAGCCCAGGATAGGCTCACAAAATCACAATTGGGACACAACCAAGGTGGACTGGAACTTAACCCGAGGGGAAAGAGGAAAGTGACAGAGAAAACTGGACCGTTAGATTTGATTTGTGAAAGGTCGGAACTACCCTCAAGATCATGAGCATTACTAGGAGAATATCCGGGGTGTCCCTTTTACATCAATTGGTTCTTCTTTGGTCGTGTGCTTCATGTTTAATGGCCACATATCCAACTTCGAACTAGGATCACTCAAACAACTAATAAGAGGGAACTAGACAAACACAGTTCCTCATTGTGCTCAGAAGGATGAAATTAAAATGCTAGCGCCTAAGGATCATCATTTGGCCCGAAGGTCCGCGACCCGCCCAAAACCCGCCCGGCTAGCCGGGCTTTTACCCTGTCCGAGCCCATAAAACGGGCGGGCTCAGACCTATGAATTTTTACTCGGCCAGGCCCGTGAGCCCGCTTGTGGTACCTGTCCAAAAGTCCACCAACGGGCCCACCTATTAGCTCAAAATCCCATAAAACCTTTCTTTTTTCCCTTGATTTAGTTTTGCCCAAGGAAATTTAAGCCCGCCCGGCTTTTGGCCGGCCAATTGGGCTAGCTTGTGGACCGGGCTTGGGTTTAAATTTATGGTAGGTGGCCCGGCCCGCCAAAAAGAAAAAACCCGGTCGACCCGGCCCGTGGACGGACTTGGGCAGCGACTTGGTGGGCTGGGCCGGCCCGGCCCGATGATCCTTACTAGCGCCCTATATCAGATCCATAATGATGAAATAAATTGAACGTCCATGATCCCGGTTTATAGATCAAAAGTGATTGTGATCATGTGCTTATAAATGTTTGATGAAAAAATAACTTTCAGCAAGGGCATATATTTGAACAAGATCTAAAATATGAACGATTCAGATTAATTATCAAGTTATGATTGATATCATAATGCAAAGATGTGAAATGCACCCTCAATGGCTTAGTAGCCATGTCCTAATTAATTTTCGGATCATTGCAAGTGATTCAAATGAGGTCAACAAATATGGGGTTTTTTGGGTATTTGATAAACATAACTTTTTGCAAGTTCGTATTTTTTTACAAGCTCGACCAAATAAACGATTTTGATCATTATTGTGAGTTCAAGATAGACTCACAAAATCACAAACCGGACACAACCAAGCTAGACTGGAACTTAACCCGAGAGGGAAGGGGAGAGAGATAGAGAAAACTGAACCATTAGATTCAATTTGCGAATGGTCCAAACTACCCTCAAAATCATGAGCATTACCAGGAGAATATCCGGGGCGTCCCTTTTACATCAATTGGTTCTTCTTTGGTCGAGTGCTTCATTTTAATTTAATGGCCACATATCCAACTTCAAACTAGGATCACTCAAACAACTCAAAAGTAAGTACAAAAGCCGATTAAAAAAATGTAAATAAAATCACTCAAGAAGATGAAATTAAAACGTTGACGCCATGCATATATCAAACTTACAGAATAGAAAGATGCATTTTCAACGTCTAACTTCGGAGCCTGAGATGGCTTCCTTTAGTTTGAGTTGTGCTTTAGCTTCTCCATCCCAAATGTACCATCAGAGGACGTGTCAATCTTGGTAATGTCAATGGAAGATGAAACCAACCACAAACCACTGATCGAGTAGCTGCTGCATACTGAAGGCATACAGATTTTACCCTCTCCACCTTCTGCACATAGAGACTTCCAATGTAAGAACTAAACCACAATATAGAGGGAAAATGAATAGCAGCAATTTACAGTAGGAAATCATGTTCCGTTCAAGGAATGGTTGCTTACATTTTGTTTATGTTTATACTTCAAATTTTGCAACCAGGTAACATATGATATTGAATGTATTAAGTGCGGTAAATTTGGAATGGTACCGAGATACAGATCAGTACCGGTACATATCATTTCAGTAGTGAAAATGGTACGCTGATCAGTACAGAATTGATAATTTTGCTCCTTGTCCAGGCAAAGATAATTAAATTGCGCCAACACTTCTCTTTTAAAATTCTTGCCCTCTATCTACATTTCATTCTTGATAGAGAAAAACAAAACAAAACAAAACAAATCTTCAATGTTAATAAAAAGACATGAAAATAGATTTGCATTTCCTCTCCCTAGGGTTTCCTCCATCTCTCTAACCCTACGAGTCGCAGCCGCCCGTCTTCTTCCTTCCCCTCCCCCCAAATCCCTTATGGGCGGTGGGAGGGGAGGGTTTTCCTCCCCTTTGTGGGTATTTCTCTCTCTTTTCCTCTTCCTCTTTTTCTCCTAAGGAGTTTTCCTTGCTCCATCGTTTTCTCTTCTCTCCTCCACCCCAAAGATTGTGGATCTCTCTCTCCTCCACCCCAAAAATAATACCTAATCAAACTTAAGATTAGGGGTGGAGCCTCACCACTACGCACTCATTTTGTCCTCGTGTGGCGCCAGTAGAGACGGTGGTAGTTTTTTCCACTCCGCATTGTTGTCTTTTCTGGCATTTTTCAAGGGTCATGGTGGTGATGGCGTTTGGGTGGTTGCGGTTTTGATGGTGGTGGCTTGCTCGACGGCTTGGTGGCTTTTGCACGAAGACAATGGTCTTGTGGTGTGACGGCGATTGGTGAAGGTTGCTCCTAGGGTTAGGGTTTTGTCTTTCTCCCTTACGCGGGACTTTCATACCTATTTGTGTGTGTTTTCTGTTGATAGTTTGGTGTGTTGGTTTCTATGTGTATGAGTTCTGTGTTGTCAGGCGCGTTGGGTTTGTCTGCTTCAATGTGTGGCCTATTAGGGTTTGGTTTTGGAGGTGTAGGGGTTTCTCTTTGGGAAGCCTACCCTCCCGAATGGCTATCCAACCCTCGCTTTGAGGATGGCAGCTTCTTCTGATCTGTATATGGTTTTATCTCTATCAATAAAACTCCTATTATTTTGACAAAAATAAATAAAAGGGAAAGACACCCACTTCCTCTACAGGAATTAAAAACGTAGAGGAAACACTTGGATAATAGGACCCAACCATCTACACAAAAGGGAGGGGGAAAAACTAATGCCTTATTCCTTTCCCTTCTTAAAAAGAATTTTTCAAAAAATTCGCCCTAGATTCTCCCTAGATTCCCCCTACTTCTAACATTTTTCTCTCTATCTCTCTTCACTTATTACCCTTACAGTATATTTTTCAAAAAAAATTTCAAAACACAATCCAAACATGGCATTAGATGTAACGCCCCGAAAATTCGGAGACATTAATAAAATATTTAAAAGATTATTTTCACAAAAGGAATTCATCGATTTACTGCATCACCATTTCAAAAGCAAATGTCATTATTTTACAACCATCTCGAATAAATCAAAATATTACAATTTCCAAATAAACTTAGAAGCTTCCCAAGATAAGGTTAACTTAAATTAATCAGAGCGACTATGCGTACGGAAACCAATGTTTTCAGCTTCTTCCTCATTAGGATCGAACTCGATCGAATCGTACGACACTTCTGCTCCGTCTTCGGTACCTGGCGTTCGAGTCACCAGGGCAACATAGTACCGTGAGCGATGACGCTTAGTAGCCAAAACCCACCCGAACCCATAACTTACAAGCAATAAGAATATAATTGACACGCATTAAAATAACATAAAAAGAGAACAATCAACTTTTCTTTCATTACTATCCTTTAACTTAAGTGAATTCTAGGGATCTTCTCCACAAGATCCTTTCCTCCCATACCACTAACTCCGCCCGTTTCATGGGACAACCCACCTCTTGCTTGTCCTGCACCGGGGTCTTAAGCAAATATATTTCACTCAGACCATAACAAGGGGTCAAGTTACCCATGACGTAACCGTCTGTTAGGGTCGCACACAACACATTACACACTGGGCCTCAATTAGCACCCTGGGCCCTACCTGGTCACCCATTTCAAAATCATAGTACTTTTGAGATCACAATGGCCCTACCTGGTCACCATTTGATCACTGGGCCCTACCTGGTCACCCATTTCAAAATCATAGTACTTTTGAGA
>BPLS01023963.1:0-11059 GCA_019656275.1 Rhododendron kiyosumense
TGCAAAACGAGCGCACGATAGGGGATGGCCTCCGGAAAGGCACGTCTCGGGCTCTGGCGAGCCCACAGTGGCGACTCTGCTGGGGACAATGTTAATTTACATTTTGAAGAATTAGGACACTTGTGAAAATAACCCATCTCAAAAGTCTGTCAAAAAGATAAGCTTCGCGCTGTCTAAGAAATGTGTGGTGTTTCTAACAGGGCTCTGCCCGACCACCCGGCCTGGGACTTGTTTGGTTATTTCATTTGTGTAATTGTTCTTTAAAATATGAATTAATTTGAGAGCCAAGCTTGAAAAGATTTGTGGGATTTTTCATATTATTGCTTAACCTTTGCATTACACGTGCATCGATGTTGGATAAACCCCGCCGCTGCATATTGGTTACCCTACCCGGTTTACCGGTGCTAGGACATCCCGAAATGCTCGGCAACCTCGGACGATGATGAGTCAGCCTGCCGTTTGACCGTTGCCATGCAGTACACTTGGCAATAGGGAGGCAAATTATTGGCTCTAGTCTGGGGAACCCCTCTGAACCAAAACCAGCTTTCTGCATATAGCAAAAACGTAGAAATTTTGCCAAAGCTAGGACAGGGCCCCTCACGTTAGGATTACATGATATATCCTGTTTACGTGTCTACCGTTTTCCTTGCATCTTGCCTATCTGTTTCAATGCTTTCCTTACTGCTTGTATACTGTTGTTATATTACATTCACATGTTAGTTCGACCCTAGATTATCAACCCTATCAAGCTTAAAAGAAGTTGCCTTAACCAATGAAGAGTCATGCATAACGGATAATGCATGTTTTGAGTCCTTTGGGGCAATGAAACTTGGGAAAACCAAAACCAAGCCATAAACGTCATTCTGTCAATAAACTAAACTAGCTCATTAAGGATCTAACCCTCAATGACTAGCCCTTTTAAAAATTAATACTTTAAGGTGTTGCCCTTAATCACTGGTTTTCTTTTAAAAATTGATCGTTGGAACTCAATTTCCAAAAATCAATTCCTTTTCAAAATATCATAAAAGTCTTAACGGCTTTTTTTCAAACAAACCATAAGTTAGTTCATTAATACCTAATGACTAACTTCTTCAACATCAAGTTACAAGTTTATTCAAAGCTATTGACAGTTATCTTTTCTGGCTTGACAAGGTTTTTCCTCTTAAAATGCTCCTTATAAAGGATACATTATCGAATGACTGAGGATTAAGGCAATTCTGCTAAGCTTGCGAGCATCTCAAGCGACAACATCATAATTCTCATTTAAAGGTTTTAGGTAAAAATCATAGATTACTAAAGTTCGTCCTTTTGTCTTTTCAAGAAAGTTCTAAGCAATTGGTCCAAGGAGAAGGCAGCATTACGTACTTGGTTGGACTCGACCCGAAAAGCGATTGACAAGGTTAGAATCCGTGCCAGCTCAGTCAGAAATGTCGAAAGGTCCAGAAATAGAAGTCAAAGTATCGGAAACAGGGGAAAAGACTGAGCTCGAAATTCTTAGGGAGGCAATGGTGGAGCAAGCAGAACGATACGACAACCAAATCTCCCAGTTGATGCTCATGGTTCAAAAGAAACCCACTACCACAGATGCAGTAATGGCCAAGCTCATCCAGCTGGAAGAATCTGTTAAGAAGCAAGAAAAAGTGGCTGCCACTGGGGTGGACATGGAAAAATTGTGTTTGTTCCCAAATGCTAAGCTGCCTGATCGTTTCAAACCTATTGACTGGGAGAAATTTGATGGCACCGGGGATCCAAAAGCTCATTTACAAACATACGTGGGCACTCTGTCCATGTATGGAATTGAAAAGGATGCAATGGCACAAATGTTCCAGCAAACGCTTAAGGGGCCTGCCCTTCGGTGGTTCCTTACTTTGGATGATTCAAGGAAGAAGAGTTGGGATGATATTGGGGCAGCCTTCGTTGCTCATTACAACTATAACATCCAGCTGGAAATGACTGTGAGAGAACTGGAATCCACCAAAATGGAGTCAAACGAGTCTTTTGCTGACTTTGTCAAAAGATGGAGGGGAAAAGCTTCTCAAATGATCGATCGACCATCTGATAAAGAGCAAATGAGAATCATTACTAGAAATTTGGCACCTGATTTTGCCAAGCATCTAGTGGTGTTTCAAACCACTGCTGATTTTAAGACTTTCTATGAAGCTGGACTTGCTGTCGAGGATGCACTTCGCTTAGGGATATTTGAGAAAATCGAAAAAACTGAAACCAAAAACAAAAGGGTCTACTCTGGCAACAGTAGTACCTTATTTGGAAGTAACTACCACAACCCATCCAACTCCAACTCCAGCTCTAGCTCCAACTATCAAAAGCCAAATGAAACCAAGCCGGTCAACCAAATAAATACCCAGCCAAATAAACCCAGAAGACATTTCCACCAATTCTCCAGTCCTTTGTCCTCTGTCTACCAAAAACTCCTTGAAAAGAAACTCATCAAACCCCTTGAACCCCGTGAGCTACCCAAAGAGCTCCCTGCTAGCCACAACCCAAAAGCCTTTTGTGACTACCACCAAATGCCTGGCCACTATACCAACAACTGTTTCCGCCTCCGACATCAAATCCAAGACCTCATTGACAATGAAACCCTCCCGATTCCACCAAAACCAAACACCGTTGCCAACCCAATGCCCGAACACAAACCTAACAACCAAATCAACCACATTACCTTAAACCCTGTTCAAAATAACCTCAACCCCGCCAACTTCAACCCCAACCATTTCATTGTCCCCGAAACCGACCCAAGGCCCGTTGTGCAAGTACCCGATGATAGCGAAGTCAATTTTCTCGAGAACATGAAGTATGAATGGATGCTTAAATGGGGGGATCTTGTGGATGACTGGCTGGAAAGAGAGGCTGAAGAACTTCAAGCTCAAAATCAACCCGAACCTGGAAATGAGATCATGGGTGCCCTCCAAATCAATGATGACTGGTTAATGGTCTATGTTGATCATATGGATCCTGACAATGAAGAAGAATGGGAATGGATTCCAACACCAAACGAATGGCAGATGTTGGAAGAAAATGACCCGTTGGATTGTGTCACATTACCTCTTCTGTTCACCAATTTTGAAAGTGAGCCTGCTTATGACCAAACCAGCCAGCGGCTATTTGGCCAACCACCTGAAAACTTGGAGGATTTCTTTGAAAATGTTCAGTTTTATCAAAGATTTGTTGAAATTGAATGGAATGTTGAGCCAACGGAATACCAATTAATAGAAGAGAATGATCCCTTGGACACGTTCTCTTTATCACACCTTTTTGGACATGAAACACGGCTGTCATTCAACGAAATAAATAGGCAGCATCAAGCCATGAATATGTTTGGAAAGGAGTCTAACTCAGATCCAAGCAGATTTATTGTGCCCGATACTGAGCCTAAGCCGATTGTTTATGTGTCAGAAGAGCCCGAGGTACTGTTCTTGGGAAGTTTTGAAATAGAAAATAGGCACTTGATGGAAGGCTGGACTGGGGAAGAAACTGTAGAGTTTCTGACAGGAGGCGGCCCAATCGAAGACAACGAGGACTGTGGCGATTTTGTGCGGGATTGGGAGTCATTTCAAGCCAACCCGTTGGACGGGTACTCTCTTTATGGGTTATTTCAAGAACCAGAGCTTGTAATAGAAGAAGAAGAAACGAACCAAGAATTGCATAACTTTATGGCCTTCGACGAGTCCAGCCGTGGACCCTTCGAAAATTCTTATCACCCGGGCCATGAGGGGTATGCTGCATTTGACACTAACCAATTCATTCAAACACCCGAAGGGTATGAACAAGAAAATGAGGTTGCGCTACCTTTGCAGAATAACCTTGGTCAAGTCAAGGTTGAAACAGTTTTTGAGGATACTGATTGGTTCCCTCAAGCATACATTATTGGAGAGTCTCTCCCACGGCCAGCTGCACCTTTTCCCCCGCAGCCCGACGTTGCGATGTTGGAGCATACTCTTTTTGATAACTTCTGGGAGGAAGACGAGGTAATGGATATACAAGTTGGGAATGGTGAAGTTTGGACAGTCAACAAAGCCATGATGAATGATTCTTTCTGGATGGATAGCGCCATAGATGGTTTAAGCAAAAGGATGGAAGCTGTTGACATCAACAAGCGTAAGGCCAAGGAAAATTTGGAAGATATCTGGATAGAAGATCCCGATATGAAACAAAAGATGGAAGAAATCAAGAAGGGGAAACGCAAAGTTAGTGAAGATGAATGGGGAAGTAACCAAGGCCTGTGGAATGAAACCGTGAGCCGCTTAACCCGAAGTGGCCGAGTGTACCAACCTGACCGGCTCCAAAATAGAAACCCAACCCAACCTCCTCAAACTCAAGACAATGATTTTTGGGGTGAAATTATCCAATCTGAACTTATCCAGGCTGAACCCGAACCTACCCAGCCCAAGTCAACCCAACCTTTGCCTACCCAAACAGCCCCTCCCGAGAAAGACCCGATCATAAAACAACTCAACAAAACCCCAGCTCCAATCTCCATTTGGGACCTTTTGTCCACTTCTACTGAACATCGCCAAAAGCTTATCCAAGCCCTGTCTCGTATGACAGTACCCACTGATATCACCCCTGAAGCTGTCATAGCCCTTCTTATGCCCAAGCCTGCTAAACATTCCGTAACCTTTACCGAGAAAGATCTACCAGCCGAAGGAGCCGGTCACAATAAACCACTCCATGTCACCTTCAAGTGTATGGGAAAATGGGTCCCAGTCTGTCTGCTTGACAATGGATCCGCCTTGAATGTATGCCCGCTTCGGACAGCTTATTGCCTTGGACTGGCAAAAAAGGATTTTGAACCATCCAACTTGGGGGTACGTGCCTATGACAATACCCGCCGTGATGTGGTTGGCACAGTTCTGTTGGAAATATCCGTTGAGGGATTCAATAACAAGGTAGAATTTCATGTTTTGGACATCCCGGCTTCCTTCAATTTGCTCTTGGGAAGGCCTTGGCTTCATCATCCTGATATAATGGCTGTGCCTTCGTCCCTGCATCAGAAAGTGCAATTGGGCTTGGCTAAGGGTACTCTTACCATATATGGGGATTCTGGGATCCGTCCTCATGCTGCTGACAATGCGCCAATTTTGGAAATTATGCATGGAGAAGAGGACGTTACTCTGGGAGGATTTTCCTTCGACATTGCTGATAATGTGCACACTATCAAGATAGACCAGGATTTTGTGATAAGTTCTGTGGCTGTCAAGATGATGAAAAAGATGTCCTATATGCCCGGTATGGGGCTTGGGCGCGACAATCAAGGAGTTCCTGAATTCCCGAAATTCCCGTCGAACAACGGTCGTTTTGGCCTAGGATATGTGCCTACTAATGGAAAGGAGGCAGTTGCGAAGAAAGGGCCTATCCGTTTTGTCAAAGCCAAGGAGGAAAGGTATCTGGGGCAGCCGGAGCCTTTTTGGGATTCTGAAACCAATGCACAATTGCCCGGATTCGAGATCTTTGCCAACAATACATGGGACAGTGATGATGAGATTGAGAAATTGACTGAACTGGTGAAGGCTCTCAACATCGACTGGATTGAGTACTTGGATTCTAACTACCTGTCATCGCTTTTTGAGGAGGGTCCAACGAGTACGGTTCAAGATGGAGCTGCTGTCATGATGGTGGGAGAAGAAGCATCCGAGGATTTCACTTCTTTCATAGTAGATGCTGTTGGAAGTTATAAAAATAGCACTTTTGTACCACATATAGGCTATCTCAAGACTGGGTCCGACACTGAGTCTGAATCTGAGTCTGAATCTGAGTCTGATTCTGAGTCGGAGCTTGTGCCTCTTGGCCCTCCACGTCAGTCTTTCTATTTTGAGTTTGAGTCAACTCTGATGTATGATGCCCCTGAGGCCACCTTTGATGATGAAATGAACGAGGACAACTTTGCTTACTTTGCTATCTCCGAGATAAACTATGTTGACCCTAATGATGAAGAAATAGAAAATGACGAAGAAATCCCTAAAGAACTCCAGGCTCTGCTTCAAAAGGAAAAAGAAAGATATGCTCAGCCAATAAAAGAAGAAGTTGTTTTTATAAACTTGAAAGATGAAACTAACCCGCGAATGGTTCAAGTTGGTTCTGGGCTGTCTTCGGAGGAATTCAAAGCATTCTCAGATTTATTAAAAGAATTTGGGGATGTCTTTGCCTGGTCCCACGCAGATATGCCCGGAATTGACCCTGAAATTGTGGAACACCGAATCCCACTCTATCCTGACGCGAAACCTGTCAAATAGAGGCTAAGGAAAATGAGACCCGATTGGGCATTAAAAATTAAAGAAGAGGTGCAAAAACAAATTGACGCCGGATTTTTAATTGTAACAGAATACCCCAAATGGATTGCAAATATTGTGCCTGTACCAAAAAAGAATGGTAAGATAAGAATCTGTGTAGATTTCAGAGATCTAAATAAAGTAAGTCCAAAAGATGATTTCCCACTCCCACATATAGATGTTCTCGTTGACAACACTACGAGACATGCTTTGTTATCTTTTATGGACGGCTTTTCAGGATATAATCAGATTCTCATGGCACCCGAAGATCGCGAGAAAACCACTTTCATCACAGAATGGGGGACCTACTGTTATAGGGTAATGCCGTTCGGGCTGAAGAATGCAGGATCCACCTATCAAAGGGCAGCGACAACACTATTACATGATATGATTCACAGAGAAGTTGAAGTCTATGTGGATGATATGATAGTAAAATCCAAAAACAGGGAAGGACATTTGCCCGCGCTCAGGAAATTCTTTGAAAGGATTCTGAAGTACAGATTGCGGCTTAACCCGGAGAAATGCACGTTTGGGGTCACGGCAGGAAAAATGTTGGGCTTTCTAATCACCACTCGTGGGATCGAGGTCGATCCGTCTAAAATTAAAGCAGTTCTAGAAATGGAGCCACCTCGAACTGAGAAAGAGGTGCGGAGTTTTCTTGGCAAGATCCAATTTATAAGCCGATTCATCGCCAAGTTAACCTCAACTTGCGAGCCGATGTTTCGTCTGCTGAAGAAAGGAGTTCAATTCAAGTGGGATGATAGGTGTCAACGAGCTTTCGAAGCCGTACGGAGTTATCTCCAGAATCCGCCAGTCCTGATGCCCCCGAAGCAAGGAAAACCTTTAATTCTATACCTGTCTGTGACATCATCAGCAATGGGTAGCATGTTGGCTCAAGAAGGAGAAGATAGGGTTGAAAAGGCTATCTATTACATAAGCAAAAGAATGACAGAATGTGAACAACGCTACACATCTCTAGAGAAGACATGTTGGGCTCTAGTTTGGGCCACCAAAAAACTGAGGCACTACATGCTAGCTCATTCGGTAGTGTTGATTTCTCGAATGGACCCTCTTAAATATCTGCTCGAGAAGCCAGCACTCACCGGTAAGGTAGCACGTTGGTTACTCTTGCTTTCTGAGTTCGATATCAGGTATGTTACACGGAAATCCGTGAAAGGGAGAGCGGTGGCAGAATTCCTGGCAGATCGTCCCGTGGAAGGACCAGAAGATGTGGAGTTTAAGTTTCTAGACGAGAATGTGATGGCAACAGCCAATGACGTTTGGACATTGCATTTTGACGGGGCTGCTAATCAAAGAGGATTTGGAATTGGAGTATTGTTGATTTCGCCTGATGGGTCGCATATTCCATTAGCCTTTAAGTTAAACTTTGGAGTTACCAACAATCAAGCTGAGTATGAGGCTTGTATTGTAGGAATGGAAGCCGCATTGGAAATCGGAGTACAAAAGCTCGAAGTAATCGGAGACTCCAATTTGGTGGTATCGCAAGCTAATGGCGATTGGAAAGTCAGGGAAGACAAACTTAAGCCTTATTACGAGAATCTTGAAGGCTTAATTCCGCAATTTCAAATAGTAACCTTTACTCACGTGCCGAGGTTAAAGAACCGGTTTGCTGATGCTCTCGCTACTTTGGCATCCATGGTAGAAATACCAATTGGGGTTAAGATGCGACCAATTATGATTGAGCAAAGGAGCAAACCAGTGTACGAATATATCATGGCAATTGACGAGCCAGATGATGGGTTGCCATGGTATCATGATATTTGGAATTTTATCGAGAAAGGAGAATGCCCGCCAGGGACTGACAAGAAAGATCAGGCCTCCCTTCGGAAGTTAGCTTCTCAATACCTAATTTGTGGAGGACGACTATATCGAAGGTCACCCTGTGGGGTGCATAAACTATGTGTACATGGGCATGAAGCTGCCAGAATCATGGAAGAAATCCACGAAGGAGTTTGTGGTCCCCACATGAATGGTTTAATGCTAACCAAAAAGATTCTGAGACAGGGTTACTATTGGTCAACTATGGAAACTGAATGCGTCCAGTATGTGCGACGGTGTCACAAATGCCAGATTCATGCTAATCTTATGCATCTTCCACCATCTGAGTTACACTCTATGACGTCCCCTTGGCCATTTTCTGTTTGGGGCATAGATGTTATTGGAAGAATCACGCCAGCAGCATCCAATGGCCACAAGTTTATTTTGGTCGCGGTCGACTATTTTACAAAATGGGTAGAAGCAGCCTCATATGCCACTTTAACGGCAGTACAAGTGGCTCATTTTATCAAGCAAAACATCGTTTATCGATATGGGGTTCCACAAGCCTTCGTGTCCGATAATGGTGTTCATTTCAAAGGACGAGCGGCCGAGGTTCTTGAAGAATTCGGGGTTCAAGTTCATAAATCAACAGTATACCGCCCTCAAACCAATGGGGCGGTCGAAGCGGCAAATAAAACCATCAAAACCATTCTTGAGAGAACTATACAGTCTGCCAGAAACTGGCATGAACAATTACCGCTAGCTTTGTGGGGATACCGGACGTCCATCCGTACACCGACAGGGGCAACACCCTATTCATTGGTTTATGGCATGGAAGCCGTTCTCCCTATCGAGCTGGAAATACCATCACTAAGGATCATGGCAGAGTCGGGAGTAAGTGAGGCAGAATGGCTGAATAGCAGATTTGAAGAGCTGATGTTATTCGATGAAAGGCGTCTCAAGGCACTGTACCACATTCAAGGTTATCAACGAAGAATTGCCCGGGCATTCAACAAGAAAGTCAGGCCAAGAGATCTGGAAGAAGGGGCAATGGTTTTAAAAGAAATACGAGCTCCAGTTTTTGATCCACGTGGGAAATTCCGACCAAAATGGGCTGGGCCATACATCATTAAGACAATCTTGTCTGGAGGAGCAACTCAACTCATTGACCTCGATGGTAATGAGTTTTCTACTTTGGTTAACTTGGATCAACTTAAAAGATATTACCCCTGAGAGAAGCTCGCTGAACTGAAAACCACAAGGGTGGGCAGTTTCAGGCAAAAATTAGAGCAAAAGCCTGCTAGGCGGAAAATCCGAAAGGACAACCTAGGCAAAATTCAAGGCTAATATTGAAAAAGAGCTCGCTAGACCGAAAACCCGAAAGGGCGGTACTAGGCAAAAATTAGAGCACAAAAGGAGAGTATAAAATACCCGAGTGAACCCAAACCAAAACAAAAAAAAAATGTGTACAAAAGTACCTGAACTACGTCATGACCTGATTCCTTCGGGATACGTAGGCAACCTTACTTTAAGGTTCGGTCGTTTTATTTCAAAATCCCCCCATGTTCTTCTAAAAACAGTTCATAAAAAGACATCAACAGAACCAACAAGAATCTAAAGCGGGAAAACTTCATATTTCAAACTTTATTCAAACAAACTTCTTCGGATACAAAGCTGAGCATGAAAGCTTTCAAACAACAAGCACACTGACAAAAGGAAATAGCAAGCCAACAAAGAAACAAACACACTAAGGGTCCTAAGTTCATCTCGGAGCACAAGCAAAAGTCATGTCTCAAGTCACCCCTCATTCCATCCAATTCTTGCCTCTACATCTTGAATGAGCCAATCTTCGTAATTCTGTGGCAACAGAACGCTGGGATATGGATCCCTCGGAATGGTAACACGTGCTCCCCAAGTATGCTGGTAAAAACGACAAGTAGAGAACTTGAAAGGTGGCATGGTAAAGTACTCATGTGGCGGCATTGTTTGACGAACTCCGAGCTGACGAAGAATGCGATAAGGGATATAAAAGGTCCAACCAAACATGCCCGCCAGCATCATCCTGCTACGCCCCATGTTGCTAAGTGCCATAACTGGAAGATCAGCCCAATTAGTCCGCCACGCAATCATTTCTTCTGTAACTTGATGGAAACGCTGAACCCATAGCTCCTCAGTTCCACAAACCTCTACAAAATTCCTCCTCACAAAACCCTGTGTCTCGTGAACCCGAGTTCTTGGAACAGGCTCCAGCAAATTGAGCTTATCACACAACCATAACTGCAATGAGGGAAAAGACAAGTCAGAAACCATAGAAAACTTAAACCGAGTGTTGAGGTAAAAAGAGAAAGTGAGAAAAACCAGAAAAAGGAGAGCTGAGTGAGAAGCTTACCTGTAGGAATAATGGGCTACCTCCAAAGACATTGGTTTGACCAGCATGCACAGCATCTAGCCCTATTATTGTTTCAGCTAAAACCATCGGAGCTACATCCTTGCGATCATCGATTTGGGCAGCCACGCTTACCAACAAAGAGCTCGCCTGACCGTCAGGCTGCACAAGCAGAAAGGCAGCCAGCAGACATAAGCACAAAGCAAACCTGTTACCTCTGAATTGGTTGATAAGACGAGGAATGTTCAGCATTCTGCCTTCGGATAGGGATTTGGCTGCATTTTTGCTTATCCCCAACTTCTTCGACAAAGTTTGCGCTATTCCAATCTTCTTGAAAGGATTAACCGGAACTTCCAGGTCAAAACCGCCGAGATAAGCGTGGAACTCTTCTACAGTGGGACATAGCTCCGAAAAACCGAAACGGAACACATGTACTTCTGGGTCCCACATTTGGGTAGCAGCACGAAGGAGCTCGGGACGTATGATAACATCTCGAACATATCGCAGAGAACCTAGCCTATGTGAGCGACAATTCAGCCAATCAATGCCGTCAAGCTCATCGAGCCATGGACGTATCAAGGCGGGAAAGTTCATGATTTTAGGTTAT
>BPLS01023969.1:0-16770 GCA_019656275.1 Rhododendron kiyosumense
TCTTCCAAGCAAAATCTTAACTTCATTGTCCTCTTTGTATATTTATTTATTGTTTAAACACAATATCTTGTACAACTAATCTTCTTGCTCACCAAGTCTCCCAAGATCAAATCCTTAGTACCAAACTAGCCATGCAAGCCTAGGGATTTGCGTTTGATCTTTCAAGATTGCATGACATGTGTCAAAATTTGAAGTAGAGAGAGAGAGAGAAAGAGAGAGAGAGGGGGCCGGCCTTGAGAGACAGGAGAGGGCCAAGGTTTTGCCTATAAATGGAAGGCCATTCCATGTTTTGAACTCACACCTTCAAACTTGCTCTTCCTTCTCTCTAGAATTTCAAGAGTTCTTAGTTAAAAAAGTTCTAATTTTTCTTGAGTTCTTGAGAGTTCTTGAGCAATACCACCAAACCACTTTCAAATACCACTCATAGATCTTTAAAGTAGTCCACATTAGTTAGTAAGTTGTTTCTAGGAAAAGAAAGCACAACTCTTTTCCTTTTGAAGCAAACCGGAGCCGTTACGCCACCGATTTCAAAACCGACGGCCGATTTACCGTAGCCGACCACCGCCGAGAAGTAAGGTAGAGATCCTAGTCCATCAACTCTATATATTGTATAAAAATGTATGTTGGAGAATAGAACGTCGTTAGGAAGTTACTTTGATCAATTCTTTCTAAAGTAGATAAGGTTATTTTTTGCTTAAAAGTTGGAAATGCACGAATTATGTTTTCTCATGGTGATTCAAGCATGCTGTGTAGTAGGAGTTGGATGATCTTGATAGATTAATTTCGAGTTCTTGATAAATGCTTGTTTATGTAGAAAATCCTACCGCGGAGTCTTGCATGAAAACGAGACACTAAAATCGAGAAAGGTAGAAACATGACACCTAGGGTGTGTTTGAAAATGATGAAATGTTTTGGAAACTGCAATGTGGCCGGACTTGCCCATTGTGTGAGGTGTGTGTGTGTGTTCCCATGGAAATCCGGAGCGGCGGAACCATTGTGAGGGTGTGTGCGTTCCAATGGGAACCCGGAGTGGCGGAACCATGGTGAGGTATGGCTTGGTTATCCGCGGAGAGGAGCCAATGCAATTGTGTGCCAATGGGAACCCGGTGCGGCGGAACCATTGTGAGGATATTCGGGAACCCGGAACGGCGGAACTGAGGTTGGGTTTTTAGGTTGGTTATCCGCGGTTCGGAGCCAATGCAAATGTGTGAGTTAAACAAATGATTTTGAAATGTTGATTTGAATGTGAAAATATTGACACGGTCTACGATGAGTCGCGTAGGAGAAACAAAGAGAATCATGGACACTAACGATAATTGAATACGGGATATGGATGTGTTATCGTCGTTAGTATGATTTCTATGATCTTTTGTTTTTAAGTTATGGGTTAGCGGGTATGTGATTATTCTATTGAGCTCCTGTAGCTCATGGTGTTACCTTTGGTGACCCTGACATATTATATCGGTGGCGACGTTGGTATAATGTGTCAGATCTCGTAGATGAACAGGGTGAACTCTATACCTTGGAAGCTTTTGGAGCTGAAGAGCTTGCCAGAATGGAGGAGCAAGTGGAGCAGTAGTTAGGAGCCCTAGTTCCTCCTTTGTTGAATAAATGTTCCCTTTACTTCTGATGTATTATGATGTAATAGTGAGCCAGACTCTCTTTATTATGTAATAAATGCTTCATTAACGTATCCAAAATTCGGGGCGTTACAACTTGGTATCAGAGCTTTAGGTTCAAACCTCGGCCATAGGTAGAATGGGTAGAACCGTAAGCTAGTTTTGTCCGTTGCATAAACGTGAATTGAGTTTAAGTTTACCGCCCCAAATTGGGTGGAATTCTGTCAAAACAATCTTCAGATTGAAGCAAGGCGCGGAAATTGGCAGTACCACCGAGCTGGGAATTCCCAAACAATTGGATGATGACTTAAATCAAGGATCGGAAGTGGAACTTAGAATTCCAAGTCTTCTTAGGTGTTACTTTGTCTTAAACCATTATTGTTTGAGGTTAACCTCTGCCCTTGTAGATAAACCACCCAGTTAACCTACTAGCTAAGGCTCGTTGACTTAGAAGCACCATAAGAATTGGCAAACCAACTAGTGGGTAGTGCAGCTGAGAGAATCTTTCAAACTTATACCACCCTGTCAGTAGAGTGGTAGTAGAGTTAGGATAATCCATGTAGCCGTAGATACACTAGTAGTAGGATCGTATAATTGGAACATTTCATGTTCTCTTTTGTCTTTGTTTTGTAGTAGAACTCTGTACTTTTGATTCTCTGCTTATCTATGGTAAATTGCTTTTGACCTTTAGAAAGGTACACCTTCTGCAATAGGAAATAGTTTAGTTAGACTAAACCTCCCTTCGAATTATTATTCGTAGATGGTGAACCAACGCAGCGGATTAGGATATGAGACTGGTGACTCCTCTAATCCTAACCCCAACCCCGACCTAGCTCAAATCATGCAAGCACTCGTAACCGCCCGGAACGCCAACCGTCAAAACCAGAACCATGATGACGAACCTATGACTCAAACCCGGGCGATGAACGAGTTCTGCAAGCGTCGACCTCCGACTTTCAACGGAGATACCAACCCCACCGTGGCTGAATCATGGCTGAAAGAAGTCAAAGTGATCATGGATACCTTGGAAATCACCCGTAATGGAGATCGGGTAGCCTTAGCCACATACCAGCTAAAAGGAGAAGCCCGCTACTGGTGGGAGTTGATGGAGGTAACTCATGACATAGCCGCCATGACCTTTGCTCAGTTCGAGACCTTATTTCTCGACAAGTACTTCCCTACGCCAATCCGTTTGGCCAAGGAACAAGAGTTCCAAAACCTCAAACAAGGAACAATGACTGTCACTCAGTATGCGACCAAGTTTGAGGAACTATCCCGCTACGCCCCGGATGCCGTTGCAATCGAGGACAAGAAAGCGAGGAGGTTTGAATGGGGACTGACTACAGCTAGAAGGGCTGTGGTAGCTCAAGCTTTTCCCACCTATACCGGTGTGGTGAAATGTGCTCTCCGACTGGAGAGTGAGGAGAATGACTTCAAGACTCGATGGAGGAAGGCGACAGGCAACGCCGGTGGACCAATCCGAACCCAAACATCCAATGGCAACCGTGGACCCTACAATGCAAAATCCTTTAATCCGACCGAGAGCGACCAACCCTGGAAGACTGCAATCCCCGGAAGTGGCGAGCAGAAGAGAGGTGGTCATATTCCCACGTAAACTGCACAGCTTTCAGTATTTTTGTCATATCTTCCTCATCCGACCTCCAATTGAAGTGATTCAAATTGGGTTGGATTCGAAATTCAATTATCTACAACTTTTTTGAAGAACAGATTTTCTAATTCCAACGTTTACTATGTTAAAATAGCCCTGCAATAATCTAGAAAAAATCTGTTGCAAGCCAAACAATTTGTATCTTCCATCTTCGATCTCCGAATAACCGTCAAAAGCTATTACAATCGAAGAAACATACAAATATTGATCATATGCCTCCATTAGAGGTCACACGCTACATTAATTATTACAATCACGAAAAATAATTATGGCACCCAATAAATAACACATGCTACGTTAATTATTACAACCACGAAAAATAACCGTGGTACCCAATAAATAACAATAACCACGACAAAATTATCGTGGGATCCAATCACACAAAATCAACAAAAATCATGTGACCATAATAGCTGGGTAAGAACGCTGCAAAACAAGGGTTAGCACAGTTCTACGTTCTACCCTCTATAACCTACGGACAATATGGCTTGTTTAATCCATACGCGTGATTAAAACCTGCTCTGATACCACTGTTGGGAAACCGATCCCCAAGACCCAGTAATAACACGTAAAAATTAGACAACAAAAATTGTAAAACCCTATGAAGTGGAATTAGGGTTCTACCTCAATTCCCTGTGACACGAATGCTAGTTGAACTTGTTATAACACGTCTTGCTATAAATCCCGAATATTGCTCGACTGTACCTTACGATCTTCTATTGTATTCCCTGTACGTCTAGAACATGAACCGAATGTGGACTCTTTCGTGATCTTATTGCTCTCTCTAAGTCTGCCTCTATTTACTGAATAATAGAAAAAACATCAATCTGATCTAGAGAGCATAATGTGTATATATAGGGCTACGATAGGGATCTAAGGAGTAATAAGTCTGGGCTTCCAGTGTAAATAAGAAAACTTAATCCCACCAGGATTCTATTTCTTATTTCACTAATTATAATTCACCCCACTATAGAATTATAATTATACTCCTGTCTTTATCTCAATTATATTACGAGCTCCATGATATTAAATACTTATTAATCTCCCTACGTTAAGATTACAGATATCCGTTGATTAAAATAAATTACTAACAAAAATAAGTCTTGTTCCTCTTTTATTTTGATTAATTACTTCTTATCACAAGCATATCCCCACATTGGGATCACTCGCATAATTTTTTGGATTACTATAAAGAGTTCATATCCAAATGAATCTATTTAAATGGAGAATTCTAAAAACCTAGGACTCTATAATGAGTTTTTCCACATACAACTCATGGAGAACCTGTTGACCTACAAAATGCATGTGGACTAATGCCCTTTCTAATCCATTTGGCCTTATAGGATACATAAATTCCCTAAGGATGAACATGATCTTAATCTGTTCTGCTCAAAAAGAGCTTAGGGTTCCAAGGGTCCAAAATTTGAGTATGACCACGGTTATTCCAAAGCAAACAGTGTTTTGAAGCAAAGAAAAGTTTGATTTTCATCTGTTTGGTAAACAAATAACTTAGGTAAAAAAGCTTATATCCTAAGGGACCCATAACCTGAGCACGATGTCATCTGCTCAGTCTTGTAGGATAGTTAAAATCCTAATCCGAGCATAATCTTCACCAACTCGGCCCACTGTGATAAAATTATCAAGTGGCATTAAACAATTTTATTACTGATAATAATCTTCTTTTGAAAGTACGATCTCCATTAAAAAGGTCAAACGTTGGCAAGATTGATAAGATAGTACAGCAATTATGTCCCAAGGGGCAACCAGTCCACATGAAACAATTACACAATTTATAAGTTTTAAGTTGTTTTTCCAACACCTCAACACTTGGGAGAGCAAGGAAGTATATGGACATACAAGTCTTCTCAGCCAAAGCTAGAGCTTTGGAAGTAGTTATAAAAGCTTACGGAGCATGGACAACCAATGGGTAAAGCCCAGTCCCAAGGAAATTAAATCCTGAAAAAATTAGGCATGGCCCGCGGACCTCAACCAAAAGTCAAGCAACATAATTGTTAGAAACTTAAGCATGACCAGCAAGCCTGCTTCGTCACAGCTCAATGCCCCAAAATTAGACTAACCAAAAAGTCAAATTGAGCAACCAAGTTCTGCTCAGAAGAACATAGTTGATAACGCATGTGATGTTCTCCATAAAGCAAGTGCAAGTGCAAAATTGTCACGACAATAGCAGTGAATGAGTAACTCACCTCTACGGAAACATGAAAATTTCAAAAGAAATACACAGATAAGAGTTAAGGCTTGTTCAGAGGGCTGAGCATGAAAGGCAGCATCATTTGATCATCCTCATCACTATTGAGGATTGAGATGGCGCCATCATCGCCGGACCACCAAGTTACTCCAAAAAGGATCTTGATCGTCTAAAGGGTCTAAAGTGGCTGAAACACCTCCTACAGGAGATGACAAACATAAATTACCCTAACGGATAACCTAGGAGAGTACCTCAAGACGAGTACCCCAATTGGACAACAGAGCCCAGCCCGTCAACAAACAACTACTCAACAAAGATATCTTAGGCCGGATAAGAATTAAGGCCAGCTCGCCTCAACGGATCAGATCAGCCAACACAATATGAACGACGGAGAAGTTCAACTAAAAATCCTAAATGATAAGGTTGCCCAAAGTCACTGCCAATGGTTGTGATGGGGCTACGTGCCCAAAAATGAGCCCTGTTGCTTGCATTCAATGCGCCAAATAAAAGCAATCGTTTTCTTAAGTGTCACAGTTTTGCTGACCTGACCAGGTCTAAGGAAATAGGGGAATAGCTAAAGCTGATACATATAAACCAGTCTAGCTCATCCCAAAGGACAAGCATAGCAAACACCATGGTGTAGCTTAGCATGTTAAACCAGTTCGATGCCAAGAGAGCCACCTCGGTATATGTGTCTAAGGACTTAGCAAGTCATTACAAAAAAAAAAAAGTCTGTGGAATAAGCACAACTCAGATGCTAATTAGGGACCTAATTCTAACGGAATTAAAAGTCCTAAAGCAAGAAGAAATATTAATAGCCAAGCACCACAATGCCTTGGTCAAACCGAGAAATCTCTAAGCAAGAGGATCTTTGTAGACACTCCAATTTGGCCTTACGATTATTTCATGTCTCACATTGGGGACCATCCCGATGATGAATGGATACAATGATTGCTGATTGACTTCTCGTAAACCAGTGGACTTTTGGTGAGTACTTTTAGCCACTTAGAGGACCCAATTCAAAGCCATATAGCCTTTCAGACAGAAATACAATATCCTAGGAGAATCTACCCATCGGCCGTAAGATTGATCTCACGGCCTTAATTTCATTCTTTCACCCGTGAAACATGTTGCTTGAAAATCTCCCTGAGAGATTGATTCCTCGGTAGCCAGATCAATTCTTCGGCTGCCACATCTATCACTTGGCCGCTAGAGCGTCTATTTTTCAGATTCTAGAATGTTCTGTCAAACGTTTGATCCGTTCTCCAAACCCTAGTTGCCTTTTTCTGATGCGTTCAGGCTACGAAGTAGATTTCGCCTAGAGATCCTATTACCCTATACTACCTTATTGATTCACGCTGTTTGATTGGCTGGAGTGAGTCACCAATTGCCTATATAAAGAGGCCCTTAGGGTTCGAAAATATACATCACAATCAACCCTCTCTAGCCATAAAATTCTGCAGAAACACTCTCTCAAACCCCCTCTACAAAAGCCCTAACCTCCTGAAGGCAGCCGCGATCTGACGATCAAACCCCGAAGTATAAACCCTAACCCTAGGGTTTCAAGAAGCAAATCAGTCAATCACCCATAATTCGAAGTAATCAAGCAACTGAAGGATCAAGGTGGTGAGGTCCAGGGGATTGTGGTTCGACCCTTTTCATGTTTTTATACTCTAATCAAAGCATTTTGATTCTATGTTAAATATTTATTTTGGTGTAAGAAAGAACATCAACTGGGGTATCAATCTCTAGGCCGATTCATCGACCCAGTGTGATTACTTGGTAGTGACATCAATTCACCGACCAAGTAATCTATTTTCCTGGCACAGTCTGTCTATTCTGCTTATTTCTGACGCATATTTTCAATTACTGTCTTGGCTCATCTTATCAACTGTTAAAGGTTAAAATCAATCTATGTGTAGAATTAAATAAAATAAATACTAATCATATGTCGAACAAATATGGGCCAGTCTCATGATTGGGCAAAGAGGGGTGCTTAACACCTTCCCTTTATTGTACCTTAAGCTCCCGTACCTGGAATCTCTGTCTATTTTTCCTAGTTTTTATAAACTAGGTGACAACTCTATTTTGATGATAATTATTATCGTGTGGTGATGTTCCTAACCATGGGAATATCCGCTATTTTGGTTTATGAAGTGGAATCAAACAAACATAATCAATCTATATGGTGATGCCCCGTTTGGGAGGTATCTACACTCCTTCCCAAAAAAAGTTGACCGTACGAGGAGACAAATTGGGAAAACCTGAACCAACTGTTTGTGGCTATTAAGTCAGATGTTGGAGGATGCTACCTCTTTGAATTTAGATATGAACAAGCCAAGCAACAAGTATTGGATGGGGAATGTACAATCCTCTTTGACATGTGAGGTGATTTTGGAGATTTCTGACAAGGCCATGGGTAAGCTGTGATTTCCATGGCTGACGGAACACTTTCGTTGGCGGAAGGACTTGGTATCAAGGCTTTGGATTCTAATGAGCTTCAAAGAAAGCAGTTTCCACACATGGATAGCCCTAAAAACTCGATTCCATTTGCTCTAGATCCTCCTGGTCCGATCTTCTCAGGTGAATTCAATTTAGGATCCACTATTAGAAGCTCAATTCCTCAATCATCTCCACATGGGTTTGGGGCTCACTGTAACGCCCTAATTTTTGGGTACGTTAAATAGACAATTTTATTGAAAACTAAAATAGAGTCTAGCTTATTATTACATCATAACTCTCACAAAAGTACTTTTACTCAACAAAAGGAGGGGAAACTAGGGTTCGTATCTACTGCTCCGCCTGTTCCTCCATCTGAGCCAGTTTCTCGGCTCCGTAAGCCTCCAAAGTGTAAAGTTCTCCCTATTCATCTACAAAGTTTGACATATAGCGTCATCACCGATATAATATATCAAGGTCACCAAATATAACACCATGAGCTACAGGAGCTCAATAGAATAAACCATATCCACTATCCCTTAAACTTTCAAACATTAGATTATAAAATTAAAGATTTCCACAAAGTACTTGCATATCTAACAAGACAGTTAATAATGACACATCCACATTCATTACTCAACTAACGTTGGTGTCCATGATTTTCTGAGTTTCTCCTACACGACTCATCGTAGACCATGTCATCATTTTTATCAACATTTCAAAAAAATCGTTTTTAACACACCCAACCTCAGTTCCACCATTCCGGTCTCCCGAGTATCCTTACAATGGTTCCACCGCACCGGGTTTCCATTGGCACACAAAACATTGAATTTGGCATTGGCTCCTCTCCATGGATAACCAATCCACAATTCAAACCCTCAGTTCAGCCGGTCCGGGTTCCCATTTGAATTTTCAAAAATCATTAAAACAATTGCATTGGCTCCTTTCCGCGGATAACCAAACCACAATTCATCCCTCGGTTCCGCTGGTCCGGGTTTCCTAGTATCCCCACAATGATTCCGCTGGTCCAGGTTCTCATTGGGTTTTTCGAAAACGTTTTCACACACACACACACACCACACAATGCGCTGCCAAGTCTGGCCCCATTGTGGTTTCAAAAATTATCTTGCCTTTAACACACCCTAGGTTTCATGTTTCTACTTTCTTGATTTTTGTGTCACGTTGCATGCATAGACTCCGCGGTAGGACTTTTCACGTACGTACTCATAAATCATTCATTGTAATCTTGAAACTAAACTAGCAAGATCATCCAACTCTATAATACTCATCATGCTCATATTATCACGTAGTCATATTCAAACATTTAGCACACTATATAAAGCTTAGTGTCACATGGACGGATACCTTTGGAGTGGATACCACTTATGCTTTATCACACATCAAACAAGTAATCCTAATAATCACATATGCATTCTCATAACCATCTTAAGATCAAAATACGAATACTTCCGATCAAGTTAATATTTCCATGATCCGTTCTTTCCTCCTTTGTGGGAAGTTCAAAACAACATATGTTTTTCCGGAAAATAAAATCGGAATATTCAACATGCTCTCCTTCCTTTTCAAAGATTTAGCAAAACATTTGTCAAGTTCTCATGCATTTCAACATACAAACGACAAATCATATAGTCTAATTATTCTTAAAGTGTAAGGATAAACTATGTATACTTAGGGAAAGTAGATGTGGAAAACCTACTGTTCTTCTTGGTGGTAGGGTGGCTACGGGAAAGTGAGTCGGCTATCGGACGGAGTAACTTCCTACGGTGATCTTCCGGTAATTTCGAAAGAGAAAGGTTTCTCTTGAAACTAGTTCTTGGCTAAACTACTAAACTTTTTGGATCGAGAGGGTGGTCGAGTGGTGGTTTGGTGGCGGTCTAGGATGAATTTCTTGAAGAACTCAAGAAGAAACTTAAGAACACCAATAACAATGCAAGGATTTCTAGAGAGAGAAGTTGAATGGTTGGAAGGTGTGAGTTGAATGGTAAGTGAGGGGTCCTATTTATATCAAAACATTGGCTCCCTCTCTTTCTACAATGCTGGCCCTCTCTCTCTCTATTTCTCTCATGGATTTGTTTCATTGTCTTGTCCAATCAAGCCTTCCAAGCATGCCATGACTTTTCTTTTTCATTTTAGGCTTAAGGCTATATAAGGCAAGTAGGATCTTAAGCTTTTTAGGCAAATCTTAGATAATTATAGTCTAGGAATGGATTGTCATGTGGTAATTAGGCTTAAAGGCAAAAAAAAAAAATGTAAGGAAGCATAGCTTTCTAGGAAAAAGTAGGCACATGCACTCACACCCCTCTCTCTCTCTCTATTTCCCATGTGTCCATATATATATATATATATAAGTTTTTTCCCAACCCCTTCACTGCCCTACCCTGGGACTTACTCACGGGGACTTTTACGGATTTCTTAAGGTGGCCAGAGGACAAGGTGGTCGACCGATGACAACCGGACTAAAACACTAACTAAAATTTCAGTAGGACTAAAAGACTAAATGAAAACTAAGTAGGAAAAAATACAACTTACAGATTACTTGAGTTTAATCTTTCAACTATATCCTACTTGGCTCTGATACCATGAGGGGCGGAAGCACGGACAAGGGGAAGAACATGTAAACCAGAGTAATATTACAGAGGTGATAATGGGGAATAACGTTTACTGGGGAATCATATAAAAAGCAAAACCTATACTAAAACCTATACTATCCTAATGTGGACCAAAAGAAACCAGAGGAATCAAAAGTTACCCGAGAAATCAAACAAAACCTATGGAACCTATGGTACCTATGATGAATAGTGATGTGAATAGTGACGGATGAATAGTAACTTCGTGAGTGAATAGTGACGTGAATAGTAATGAACAGTAGTATGAATAGTAATTTCGTGAATGAATAGTGGGTGAATAGTGACACGTGAATAGTGTCGGGTGAATAGTGACACGTGAATAGTAATGAATAGTAAATTTGAATCTGTAAATGAACAATGAACAAATCAAGTATATAGTAGCTCTATAATTGTTATAGAATAGCTTTACTAGTAATTCGAACAGCAAAATTAAATAAATTACTTACTAAAAATCTGAATTCAATTGCTGAATCAGAAACAGTACATGACAGTTTACTGGGTTACAAGGGTTGCTGGAGTATATTGATACTCAGCAATGACTGGGTTTACTACAGAGGAAGAGGAACAGGGGAAGTGGTAGGAGAATTTCTCTCTCTAAAACCTCTCTCGTTTTCTCTCCTCTCTTTTACTCTCTCACTAACTGAGTCTATTCTCAGTCTATTCTGTTCTGCTGAGGTCTATCTCCTAACTGGCTTCTCGGATCCTTTTATAGAATAAGGATCAGAGAAATTACAAACATTAAACAGTAAATTCACGTGCATACAGTAAATAAAGTAGGTTACTGTTTCTACTTTCGGTGCAAGTGGGACCAAAAGTAAGAATGACTACCAATCCATCATGTTGTCTATATTCTGCAGTTCTTCACATGTGAGATTCTCCCAATAATCCCGTCCATCATCATCATCACTGTTGACTTGTGAGGTTGATTCTTCTGCTTGACTGTCTTCAAATAGGTGACTTTGCTGACTCTGATATTCCTTGACTAGTTTTTGAAATTTGGTGAAAAAAATGAATGGGACTTCTTGAATAGGTTCTGTGGCTCTGATTTTTTGAATAGGGTCTTCACACACTAAATGATTCAGGCCATTGATGGATGAATTGAAATTGACTTGTAATCCATCAATGAATTGATTATCAATTTCAAGGAGTTGAGCAATTGACTTGGCCCTGTGATGCCTGATTTGTGCTCTGGGTGGGTTGGAACACGGCCAGGGGCATTCATCTTCAATGAGTTGAATTGGTGCATGCAGTCTGCTGAATGGCCAATTTGCAGAGAGATACATGACATGCTGGGCCAGTATCACATTCCCTGTGTTTGTCCATTCCGGCATTTTACTAGTAATTAAGACTTGGCATATTAATGCTCCATATTTAGCAAAGAGGTTTTTGACACAAACAGCTAACTTGCGGGTGACTCGGTCAGTTTGGTTTGGACTAGTGAAAATTATTTGTCTAAGAAATCCATAATCTAAGAGGGTCATTGGGCTGACTTGGATGACTTGGTCCTTGTATGGCAAAACAATGTCCTGAAAGTACTGCATATTGATACAGGCTTTAGGGACATTAAATACCAAATTACAAGGGCAACTGTATCGTTCTAATGGTACGTCTTGGCATAATGGGGAGGTTTTTGGGCAGGTGACTGGATTTTCAGTATAGTGGGTTTCCCAAGTGATTGATAATCCTGGGGTTGGTTGACTGGCTAGTTTAGTAAGGGTTTCAAATAGAAATTCTTGAAAATGATGGGCATCTTGCCTGGCTAAATGCTGAATATGGTTTACTATTTCAGTAGGTAAAGATGTGGGTATGAGGGATGATGACTGTGGTAAAGCCAGGGCTTTGAATGCCATTTTTTGGAATGGTTCCAACACACACACGCTTTCACCATCATCCAGTGGGGATGATTGTTTTTTTCTCTACCTTTACCAGTGGGGTAAAGGAGGTCTTCTTGTCTCGGAGTTGAGCAAGTTCAATCATTGACTGGTGGTACCTGTAATTTAAATCCAGGAATTGGGAATTTATGGCTTCACATCTTTGACAATGTGAAGGGTTAGTATAATTATTACTGACTAGAGGTGGGTTTATCAAAACACCACCTGAAGAACTAGGGAAAACAACTCCACTAGTCTATTGATTTTGCTGACTAAAATAAATACTTAAAGAATTTAAGCTGTCTAAGAATTTACGTTGATCCCCACGTGCATTCCAGAGATTATCCAGAAGACATTGTTGGGTCTCATTCATGCTGCCTACGTTTTTAAGCTTCCTAAATTTAGTGCTGGCTCCTTCAGGAAATACTGGTAGTAGGATTTTTCCAAAAGGAATTGTTTTCTGTTGACTTTGAGCCATCTGTAAAACAATCAAATAAACCATTAGTAGGGTAAATAGAGCAATTTTGAAGTTGACATAAGTCATCTTCGTGGGGTAGTGATGAAAATTCAAAATTGACTTGTTGATCAAGAGAAGTGGTGATAATATTATTACTAGTGACTGTGAATGGATAAAGTAGGTAAATAAAGGGTATTCCTAAAATTACTTTATCAGTTAAATTTTTGACTAAAACAAAAGATGTTTTGAAACAAATTTTATTTTGGCAAATATTTATTTCAGGTAATTTATATTTGATTTGCATTTTACTACCGTTTGCAGAATTCAACCGTTCAGTTGTTTCTTGATAATACCGTTTTGGTATTATTCCTTCTTGAATGCAATTTAAATTTGCTCCTGTGTCTATAAGAGCAGTAATCTCAATCCTGTAATCTCCTATAATTAATTTGACTCGTGTATGCCATTTTTGTAATTTTATTTTATTTAGTAAATTTAATCTGTAATTTACTGGATCATTAATTGGGTGATCAAAAGATTGTTCCTGACTAGGATGTTGAGCTTGATTAATGGGGTCTTCTTCATTAGAAGAAGATTCAGAAGATAATTGGTCATCCTTAAACCGGACGAATCTTTTTCTTGGAAGTTGATTTTTAATAGTTTCAATTTCTTTTTTAATCAAATTTATTTCTTCTTGGAGACCTTGCAGGGTTATTTCTTTGTGAACTTTACTGAATCGTTCAATAGTGCTGTTGAGGTTAATAATTGGCTTATTGTATTGGGGTTTTTTACTTTGTTGGATTAAGAGTTGTTTGAGTTTTTTAATATATTGTTGTTTTAACTCAGAATCATCTAATTTACTTATTAAGTCAATAAGTAATTCTTCTTCAGGTAATTCTTTGGTAAGTACATTTATTGTTTTACAGCAGTTAGCAGTACATCCTATCTCAATTTGGTCGTCACTGAGACTATTACTTAGAGAATGGTACTCGGAAGATTTAATACTGTCATTTTCATCACTAGTGTTACTCAGATTTTGTGCCCTAAAAATTTTCAAAATCTGCTGTTTATCAGTGTTGGATATATTGAGTTGATTAATTTTTGCTTTGACTTTACATTCAGTTTTATAATGACCTTTTTTGCCACAATTGTAGCATGTAATGTTATTCTTATCATTTGACTTGTCATTTGGTTTTTTGTTCTTATATTTTTGTGTTTTGGGTTTTTCATAATATTTATCTTTGGATGGTGTGGAGGTTTTATTACGCCTATAATATTTGTGACTTTTATTACTGGTAGTTGGTTTAGTATGAGATTTGGTCTTCCTTCGTGATGGTGCTACAGGGGGTAGACCATATTGTTCACAGAAGTTACTCAATTCATATTTGGCTTTATTCTTGTCTTTTTGGGCTTGTTTACTAATTTTCATATCAATGCACATTCTTAGACTTTCTTTTTGAATGGTACTAATAATGTCACCGTATGTTAGCTTCTCATACTCAATAACTCCTGTTGGTTGACTAAGAACATCTCTAATTTTATGAGCAAATAAATTAGGGAGTCCATTAATAAATTTTTCTTTCCAAAATGATTTTGTACAATCATCTCGGAGCATGACTCTAGATGTAAAAATATCTTTGTACCATCTAAAATCACTTAATGTTGGACAACGCAGGTTAGTCAGTTGATCATGTATTCTAGAGGTAATGTTACTAGGTTGACCAATGAAATGTTTAATTATGGTGTAAATTAGGGTATTAACTCCGTCGGGTACTCCCATTCCAATTTCATTATCAAAAATTGGGAGACCATTTTCATCGAGTTGAACAGCATGTTTTACTTCTTCTCTTAACTCACTGGTGAGATATTTGTCCCACCATGATTTTAACATTCCGGTAAAACCGGAGGTTAACAAATCAACTATTTGTGGTTGACTAAGTTCAGTATTACTAAGGTAACTATTAGCAGCCATTGACATGTGATTTAATTTTTCTAATATTTGGTGTTCACTTAGACCATCTATATTCCATTCATATAATTTATTAGAAGAAACAGAAAATTGGTTAATTAAATTATTTTCTTCATATTGTAAATCAGGAGGGGTTGGCCTAGAGTACCAATTTTTGGTAAGGCTAGTAGGGTTTGTTGGGGGATTGTAAAGGCGGTTTATTTCTTGACCAGAGAATTGTTTTTGGAGGTTTGTGATTTCTTCATCAGAAGAGGTTTGACTAGAGGTATGGGAGTCGTGGTTTTGTGTAATTGTAGCAAGTTGAGGTGACTGTGGTTCTAACTTAATTGCTATTTTTGTGAGCAAATTTTCAATTTTTTGAATATTTTGATTTTGGTTTAGACTAATTTGTTCTCTCTTCTCAGGGAGGTGGATGAGAGGTTTTTCAATATTTTTACTGGATGAGGGGATGCTACAAGAGGATCCTTCATCAATTTTAGTTTCTATTTTATCCAATTGTTTACTAATTGTTGTGAGACATTGATTAGTGTAATTAATCTGTTCAGCTATTTGCTTACATTCAGTTCTATCAGTTGGTAATTTGAATGGAGATGCTGATATAGCAGATCCTTTGTAATTAATAATGATTGAATCTAAAGGAGGGTGACTAGCAGTTGTAACAGTATTGTCTGATTTTGTCCATTTTACTTTTGTTAAAGTGTTAACTTTTTTGTAATATTTTTCCAAGTAATCAAAAAAATAAATTTCAGTTTTGGATTCTTCTATAAATATTTCCCAACGAGCTAAGATTTTATCTTGTTTACTAGATGAATATTTAGCAAAATAATTTTTTCTTTTTTGTTTATTTTCTTTTGACTTAAATTCAGAATATAATCTATCAAAATTTATTTCAAAAGGTTTATTTAAAACTAGTAAAGTTGGATCAGTGGGTACTTCAAAATCTGTTTGAGTTGGAGACCCTTGAGAGGTGTCTTCATCCTCAAATTTTGACTGTGTAGAATAACAAGGTTTACTAATTTGTGAACTTGATTCAACACCTTTTAATTTAATACTAGGATCAATTAGATTTTTATCCTTCCTAGGCAAAGTAGTTGAACTATTTGACCTATCAATAGCTACTGAGCTATTGGATCGACTTAATTCTCTGATTCTCAGAGGGGGGTTTACTCTTTGTTGATCAAAACTTATCCTAACTGTACCATCTAAATATTGTTGAATATAATCTAAATCAATTATGTCATTTTGGAGTTTCTATGGGAAACTCTCATTTTCACTAAGCCAACTGGCTGGTAACTGGATATCACTCCAAGAAATGGTTTTAGGTACTTGTACATTAGCATTTGTGCTACTTTGTATAAGTACAGTTTTATCCTTGGGACTTTTGACTAATGCATGAATATTTAAATTAGTTTTCATACATTTATAGTAAATACGGTAAATTAATGCAATTGACTGACTACCTTCAAGCATTTGGGTAATTGCTCCGGCAGTTTGAATATTTAAAGTTAATGCTTTCAAAATATTTTTATCTTTTAAACTAAGGGGTAAATCAGGGTAACAGTTAAAATAAACTGGACCATTATGTAGACTTGACTCCATTAATCCTAACAAACTATCACTATAGACAGTGAATCTACTGTCTCTTAAAGATAATAAAGTTGAGGAATTTAATCCTCTTCTTGTTAATGGTTTAATAGCAACTTGTATTAATCCTACATGAATATAATTATATCCTCGTTCAAGGTGACGTTTGACTGATTGTTGACTCAGAAGAGAACATCTCTCTTCTTGTTTAGTAATGGCATAAACATGTTCAGCAGTTTTAGCAACTTGATCAGTACGAAAAGTATCATCTAAAAAACTTGACTTGTAAATTTCTTTTACTGGGATTTTAG